>PVIJ01013231.1:0-46018 GCA_004024925.1 Scalopus aquaticus | reverse complement strand
GTCTCTTTTGCTGTACAGAAGCTTTTTATTTTGATGTAATCCCATCTGTTTATCTTGTCTTTCACTTCCTTCGCTTTGAGGGATGAGTCTTTCAAGATTTTGCTGAGATGTATGTCGTGTAGAGTTTTGCCTATATTTTCTTCTATACATTTTATGGTTTCAGGTCTTACATCCAGGTCTTTTATCCATTTTGAGTTGAGGAAGTCACGTTTCTTCTCTGAAGGTCAAAAGCAAAAACATCTTGCTGTGACATTTTATTCTGTCCAAAGTATTAGAAAATCATATTCTAAGATTTTGCATATATATATATATATAAATATATATATATATATATATATATATATATATATATATATATACACACACAAACACACACACACACAAACACACACACATATCCCCAGTCTCTGGGACAACAATTTCTATTTCCTCTAACCAGTTAATTTTTATCAAGACTGGTTGGAATCCCCTGAGATAGTAAACTTTGACAAAGAGAAAATGGAGGCGGGCAAGAATGTACAAAACTTGACAGACTTTCAATTTGATATTCCAATTTGATATTCTTTCTTCTAAGGCTGTTTGGCTTTACCAAGCTCTTCCACCCTGTGCCTGAGAACAGTCCCAGGGGGTGGTTTACTCGAGGAGTCTCCGAGGCACTTCAGAGGATGGAACCCACAGCAGTAGCTGGCTTCGAAGAGGTAAGAAGTCAGACCTTCTTTTAAAATCAGAAAACACTCCTGTAACTTTGAGGACAAAGTTGGGACTTTGTTGGTCAGAGGAATTAAGTGAAGGTCGGTCCAGGAATGTGGCCTCCTCAATCCACACAGCTGCAGAAGACTCTGGGAAGAAAGACTCCTCACTTCCTGTAACTGGGAGTTATTCCCTTGGGACTTCCTGTCACAGGCTGTCCTGAGTGCTCCAGCCAATCCCTCCCAAAGTTTTCGCTCCTACCAGTTTCCATTATCTTTAAACAAAATAATAAGGGGAGCGTGAGTTCATTGAAATGGATGTCAAAAGGATATTTTACAACAGAACTATTTTCTAAATGAATTCTCACATCTCAAAATATTTTTTTTCTACTTAGTAATTGTAGTTAGAGTTTAAAAAATAAAATGAGACAGGAATAGGAAAGAGAGAAAGACCTTTGTGAAGCTAAAATAGAAGTTTCGTTGGATTCAGTTCCAAAAATAGTGTCACTGAGTTAAGTTCTTATTGGGACAATATAGGGCAAAACCACTTAGTTTGACATGCATACAATATTTTCAGTTTAAACTTGGTGTGGTGTTACAACAGAGGAAATTATTTTGGTATTGTGAAAGTATGATTTTCTGAGTTCTTTGAGAACGATTTAACTGAGTTTCAGGGTACTTTATATTTTTTATTTCAATGTGGCTCTCATCATTGTTTATTTAATAGTACAAAGAACATGTATTGTCTTTGTTAAACAAATAAATGATCTAATGACCTAGAATGATCTTTCCACAAGCCAAATGCAACAGCATAAGTAAAGTGCATCCACAGTTTTGTAGGTTTATCCCTTCTCACTTCCAAATAAAGTGAATCAAGGAAATTTAATGTTTTATGAATCATACACAAAAAAATAAGTGTGCTGGCCCCAAACCGTAAAGCTGCTGATAATGATGCATGTGCACATTTTATCAGCTTTCAAATTCTTTCTTCACATGTTATTATCTCATTTGATTTTCCATCACGTAAGCCTGGCAAACATTGGATGGTGGACATGGCACTCTTCCACAGTTCAGTTGTGGGAGAACAGAACTTGTCTACAACACACATTAATTTCTAACGATGAGTTGAGGGGATAGTTAACTTCAAGGGCTCCACTAGCAACTAAGTTCTAAGAAAGACATTGTCATTTAGTAGAATCACAAAACACACATCTCTTCCTCTCGCTGCAAAATCTACAGAGTAGATTTTGCCCAGTTGCACCCCCACCCCTTGGCCAAGCACCTTTGTATTAGACACAACCAACACCATAGTCCCAACAGCCATCACCTTTCCTGGGATTCTCCCACACCCTGTCAGGGTAGGTCCAGATTTCCTGGGTGCTCTGACTCTCTACAGCCTTGGGAAGGGGGGGCGGGGTGTGGAAGAGCAAGCACACAATTTCTGCTTGTCCTTACCTGTTGCCACTGTGATCTCCATCATTCTTGGCTGTACATCACCTTCAGGTCAGGTGCCTCTCAGCTGTGTCCTTTACACACTAGGGACATGGGGATGTTTGCTTACCGCCTGTGATCCCTCGCCTGGATTCCACGCACAGCTCATTTCCCCTCAGAGCTTCTGAAAAGAGCTGCACTGGTGCCCTCTGCTGTGGCTCTCATTCTTACAGACATCTCTCTTGTCTCCCTTCTTATTCACATTCTTTCTCCTCACACTTTCTCCTCAAAAGAAAGCCAAAAAATCCTCTTCTTGTTTGGTAGAAAAGGAGGGGAGGAGAACTCTTCCTTAAGTCTCAAGCTTCTTGCAAGACAAAGCTAGGTCTTCCTCTGAGCTACTTCTGTCCTGGTGCTGCTGCAAACCTCCCCAAAGACCAAGAGAACAGGGTTGACCATCTCTTTCAGTAGAAGAAAGAAAAAAGGGGAAGAACGCAAGGTGGAGAAAATTATCTACCCACAGATACTATTTTTTAAAAGGAAAACAAACTGCTTTAAATGTTGCAATCAGATAAAACTGAGGACATACTCTGAATTTCTTATAGCACAGCATAATTAAGTTAGTTTTTAAATTTCCGAAGAAAAAGAATGGGCTAGGCCTGCCTGTGTTTTGAATTGACTGCCCAATCAATGTGGTAAAGGGTAAGAACCAAGTTGCTCTGTGTTTTGCTCTACTCTTTTGGGTGAAAGATCTCCTCTTAGAGTAATGGACTCCAGAATTTCACTAGATCTCTGTCAGGCTGTCCAGCAGTGATGCTTTCTGGGAAAGACTAATGCTAGACAGCTAACCTGGATGTGTCAGCCTCCCTTCCGTGCTTTTACCCTATGTTGAGTGTTGAAAGGCCTGGTACTCTCAAGAGAGCCCCTTTGATGTTTTATTTTTCTTATGGAAATGAGCTTGTGCTTTGGAACACACAGGTAACTTTCAGTGATCTAATGATTTGGAGTGACCATTTCACGAGGCAAATGCAATAGCAAAAATAAAATGCATATGCAATTTTGTATGATTAGTACTTCTCCCAGTTAATTGCAACCAAGTGAAATTTAACACAAGAATTAAAAAGACGGGGGTGAGATGGTGGTAGTAGAAGGTGGCAGTAGAGTAATGTCTCCAAGGAAGGAGTGCCAACTGTAGAGAGACCCTAGAGTTGGATAGAAATAGAAATAGAAGGAAGAGCATATTAAAAGGCCCAGGGATGAGAAGACATAAGTTGTTGAAAGCTCTAAAAGTAGTTTGCTATTGATGGAACAGAAAATGCAGGGGCAGGGTGAGGGAAGGTGATGGGGTGCAAAGTGGAAATTTAAGATTGGAAAATTAAATGATTGGGTAAAGAAGATGTGATATACGTATACAATGTAATATTACTCAGCTATAAAAAAAGGATGAAATCTTGCCATTTGTGACACCATGGTTGAATCTTTAGGGAGTCGTGTTAATTGACGTAAGTTAGAAGGAGAAAGACAAATACCATATTATTTTGCTTATTTGTGGACTGTTAAAATAAAAGCAGTCAAGCAAACAAAACCAAACCAAAAACAAGCCCCCAGATTCTGATGACAGGATGGTGGTTACCAGAGAGGAACAGGGTGGACAGGTAGATGGGTCCAATTGGTTGTCGGTGGAAGATGACTGGATATCGAGTGGTGAGGCTGGCCACCTATTTTAAACTAATGTTACCTCATTTTAAACAAATGGAAAATTGAGGAAGAAGAGCTAGCAGAAATGCAATGACTGAATGGAATGAATATAACTAAAATAGTGGCTTCAAGATAAATATTCATGGGGCCTCTCTGGTGGCGCAATGGGTTAAGAGCAGCGCTGTGGAGCTGTTGGCAGTTGTGCCGGGCCAGGGAGAGTCCCATATGGCTCAGCAGACCTCTCCTGCCTTGCTCCGCTGCTCCCCTCAGAAGTGTGTTCTGGTCAATCTGCCTGCTCTGCTCTCCACTCTGTCTCTGGTGAACCCTCTCACCGCTCTACACCTCTGGCCTGCACCTCAGCTTATATGCATAAATATATAAATCTTAAAAAAAAAGAAAAAGATAAACATTCATTTTTCTACTGTAACAAATAAGAAGTGGGTATATATTTGCTAATGTTGGTTGGGTAGCTCAAAATGATCAAGGGCTAAGCCTTTTGCCTCTTTTCATGGCTCCAGTCAGTACATCCACTTTTCAGGAATGAGGGATAAAGCACAAAGAGCAAAAGGGGCGCATCTAAATTTAAAGGAGTTTTGCTTGAAATGCCACTCCAAAACATCAGCCTCTATCTCGTTATCCACAACCATGTCGCAATCAAGGTCGATTTGTCTTCCACACACCACACAGGTTTGCTGGGATTCACTCTGAATGAATAAGTAAAGTATTTTACTTTCCAGAACCAATCATTTGACAGAGGCACTGATTGGCCTAACACAGTCCCTTGTTATGTCATTCCTGAACTACAGAAGGAATTTCTTAGGCAGATTCACCCTGCCAGGCCCCTGCTCAAGAGCCTTCAAAGAGTTTCCACTTCCTGTAGCATTCAACGCCGCCCCCCCCCCCATGTGCCATCAATTAAATTTAACACAAATACATTAAGTACCTGCTGCAGGCAGACAGGCTAGACCAGCCCGTGCTGCCTACACAAGCAGGTGGTTTCCATGCCGTGCCTTGTCCCCCATGGGCCCCATGTACTTCCACCTGATTAGTGCATCCTTCAGGACAACGCATGTGCCCAAACTCCTGAACTTGTCCTGATTGCCATCTGCGTGTTAATTTACGAGGATTCCTTCCCCTTTGTAAGTCACAATGCCCACTGTCCAACACCACTTGACTAACAATTAGATATGACGGCCTGTGGCTGCTTGGTTTTTATGATATTATTGAGCTCTTGTTCAAGTTTCCATATAACCACATCCTATCTTATCTCTACATCTTCCACCTAAAACCTTCAGGAATGTTGAATGCTGAGAGAAGGAAAGCAATGAAGGGCCTCCCCGTTGGTGCAACGGGTTAGGTCTCAGCCTATGAGCTCAGCTCATAGGCTGTCCTCAGCCACTGCAGCATAAGTTCGATCCCTGGCCAGTGAGATTCCCACATGGCACAGCCCTGCCTCGCCCGCTGCTTCCCTCAGCAGTCTATTTCCGTCAATCTGCGGGTTCTGCTCCCCACTCTGTCTCTGATGAACCCTCTCGCTGCCCCGCGTCTCTGGCCTGTACCCCAACTTGTAGGCAAAAATAAATCTTTGGGGGAAAAAAAAAAGCATGTGGTCATATATCCACTGAGATGTGAATCCAAATACGTTAGATTGTTTGTTACCCACCTCCATATGCTTTTACATATTTACCATAATCACTTTCTCCTGTAGATTGTATTCAAAGAAATTTAAATATTAAGCAAGGCCGCAAACAGGTGTTGATGATATTCTAGGCACAGCAGGTCACTCTGTACAAGCAAATGGAACCTATGTGATTGCTAAATTCCTCGTTGAAGTAAAAGAAATTCAGATCCCTTAATTATATTTAATTCTGATTCACAGTAAGTGGATGGCTTCAGAAAAGTATAGGTGATTGCTAATTATAATTATACCTAAGTAGTAGTCAAATTGTTTAAGAAACAATTGAACTCTGAGAGTTTATCTTGAATATGGCAAGTTAGACTAAGTTAGACTTCTGTTGTATCAGTGATCAATCTAGCTTTACAGTCTGATTCTCAAAATACATAAAATCGGCCTTTGGCTTTTCAGCAAAAATGTGAGGACTTAAAGCCTGTGACAGTGTTTGGTTTATCTTGGGACAATGATTAAGTGTAAGGAGAATGAATGAGGTTTGCTTTGATATAGCATTTATAGGCCCGCTGGCATTGATAAATAGGAACTTGTCTTTAAGTATAGAAAAATTTTAGTTTAGTCATGAATAATGCCTAGAATAATTTTTCCAAAATAGGGAATATCTTGCTCTCTGACCTTAAGCAATTTTGTTCCATAAGATTAACCTACACACTAAAAATTGATGTCAAAATCTTGTACAGTATGAATTAATTGTAGCATTTCTAGCTCTTTCTCAAATTGGGTCAAGATTCATCTTGAGGCTTTTCAACCTCCGTCTTGCTCTGGACAGCTGCTTAGAGGCCCAGGGTCAGCAGGGCCCTGAAAGCAACGTGAAATAGGGCAGGCAGCAAAATGTGTCTCCCTCAGGGTTAGGACACAGCTCTACTCCTTCCTGTGCTTTGCTCGAATGACTTGTGAGTCCTGACCCTAAACTGTTTTGGGTGTGTCACCAATTCCCATATCTACATACCATGCCTGGAAACACACTTTCCTGCTTAAGATAAATTCTTACAAACCCTTTTGCTTTCTATTTACATCATTTATAGGGGCATCAAGGAACATCCCTCCCAACCGCAAGTGTAAACTGGACTCAGGGCAGACTTTGACCGTCTCCCTTTCCATTCAATGTTTACTCTGGCATCCATCTATTTAATGGGCCCCTCCACTGTCTATATTTTGCCTCCTGGTGAATTTAAAACATAGAGCTTTTAAAGCTGCTGGAGAGTTATTTTTATCCTCTAAGAGCAGGCCTGGGAGTTGGCAGGTAAATTAAAAAGTTGATTAAGGTAAAAAGCATAGCAATGATAATGTGCATATCTTAAGCATCCTATTTTAATTTAAATCTTTTTAATGTATATTGATTCACCAAATATTTGATGAAGGGCCAAGTTTCCTCTGATTAGATGTCTGAGTCAGCTTTCTTGCATAAACCACTCCATAATGTATTAGCTATCATTTCCAGCTTTTGTTTCTTTATAGTGGAGAGAAAATTAAACGATGCTTTTGAAACTAAATTTTTGTGATACTTTTGACTTTTACAGTTTTCTTGCCTACACTTAAATGGATAGCAACTTTATTCTATGTAGTCCTTTGCTTTTATCAAGTTTTTCCAATGCATTTGACTGTTTTAATAGGCACAACTCTCTTTCCACACTTCCATGTCACTTCTTTAAACAGCAGATGTCACATTATATAATTACAGCAAGACCAGGTATCATTAAGAGGTTTGAGAACAAACATAATTGACTCTTGGTAACCATATAAGTCAACAGGTAGGAGTAGAAATGAGAAAACAAGAGCGAACCTTAATGTAACCACATGTATATCAGTTCTAGAACAGGAACAGGAGCATCAGTGGGAGAGGCATCAGAAATCAGTGGAGCATCAGTGGGAGAGGCATCAGAAATCAGCTGAGAGCCTCTAATGGACAGTGGTATAGTATCTCTAAGCTTCGGCAACCCAAAGGGAAGAAATTCCCTCTTTCTTTCTCAGTTCTATATGACAATCGAGGGAAAGGACCTGACTGGGTCCTGCATATACCGTAAGAATGCCTACTGTTACCAGAGACATAGGGTGCTGGGCTAGCTCCATTTGGGTCACAATGAATGAGTGTCATCCCCAGAGTTGTCTGCATATTTGGGACACCAACTCAAGTGGCTAAATCAGTAGACAAACTTGATCTAGTTAAAAGCAAGGCCCTGTGGTGGGAAATGATAAAGGAAAATTAATACGAAATCACTCTTTTAAGATTGCTTAAAAGTTCTTAAGATGAAGGATTGTGATATAATATTAATCATAATCATAACAACAGCAAATTATGCACAGTGATTGAGCTATTTTCATGCCGCAGGCACTCTTCCAAATACTTCATATGATTATTTCTTAACTTGTCCTCTCATGAACACTAATCTCTAATGAGCCCCTTACTGCATTTCCCTGGTTTACTCCTCCCCCTTGAAAACCATTTCATATTCTCAAGGCTTTTCTCAGTCTCCCCCCAAATCTTTATTCACTTGATGAACTTGCTTCTCATTTCACTGAGAAAAAAGAAGCCAAGACAATAGCTCCCACCACCTCGTGTGCCCACTGTACATGTCCCTGTTGCTACCGTGGTTCAAGTGTCCACACCCCTATCTGTGACCAAGCTCTCTGCTTGCCCACTGGAGCCCATCCATTCCCTCTCATTTCCTGAAGACTTACCTCCTTCAATTAGTTCTACTCCCTTTGCCCTGACCATTTGTGTTAGTGTACAAGTCTGCTTAATTTCCCTTACCTTTGAAAAGAAACCTCAAAAACATCTCTTTTGACCTATGCCCCATATCAGTTATTGACCCCAGTGCTCTGCTCTCCTTGATGGAACACAATGGTTGATAGAGTTATCTATACTTGCTGTCTCCAATTTCTTTCTTTCTGTCCTTCCTTTAAACCCTCTCTTTAAACCTCTGCAATGACGCTTTTGTTGTTATTGCCCCATCAATTATTAACTCTTGAATCTTATCTGTTTGATTTATCAGCAGAATTGAACAAAGCTGATTATTCTTCTCTTTGAAACAGTTCTTTCCTTTGTTTCTAGAGTAAACTTCAGTTTTTTTCCTATATCACAAGCCGTTCTTTGTCCATTTCATTTGCTAGTTGTTCTTCATCTCTCTAATCCCTAGAGATTGGGGTGCCTCAGCCTAAATTTCTTCTCTCCGACGCCTAGATGATCTCTTATTTTAAATATATGAATAAACTGATAACTCCTTAATTTGTATCCAGTTTTGTTCTTTTCTTTGATTTAGATATTTGTGAACTTCTCTATATTAAAAAACACTTAACATTCTAGACATATTTAAGCATCCTTTTCAAAAAAGCCAATATCTGCTTGATTTCTCGATTTGCATGACAATAGACATCTCAATTCAATACAGCCAGTTCTGCTATGGCACTTATTTTGGAATTGTGAATTTGCTCCAGCATGACTGATGCATCAGGGAATAATTTGAGCATAACACTAATTTTACCTTTGTTTAGTGCAATTTTGTCTGTGAGAAACACTACGTGAATGCAGAAAAGTGCACCCAGCTGGACTGTTGGGGACACAACACGCACCCAGGCACACAGCATCCGCCGCCACCACGCTGCACATAGTGTGTCCCCTGCAAGGTCGTGTTTGACCATTTTCATCTCTGTGCACTTCACTATAGTAGAAAATGCTCATTCAACATCCCAAACATAACAAAGTGTCCTGCTGAAAAATCACAAAAGTGCAAGCAAAGAAGTATTTAAATAATGAGGAGAAGTTTGAAATATAGTTTTTCTTTAATGAGGAAATACAGGCAGTCTTTGCTTCATGTAGCACCGTGTTCACTGAAACGTGTGCAAATGCTCCCTTCGTGTGGTTCTGTAGTAACTGACATATCAGCAATGACAGTTTTTTTTTATCATTTTTTAATTTATATCCTTTACATTATTGTGTATTCCCCATTGGACAGTTCTGACATACATAAGTTTCTGTTAAAACAGTGTCAAGCAAAACAGGAATTGCTTGCATATAGTCTCTCCTGAACAGAAAAGAATTCATCCTGCAGACCATAACAGACAATGCCACAAAGGTTTAACTTCAAGTGCTATGAAGTCAATTAGAAGACTATAGATACAGAAGAAATAGAAAGACATATGAATGAAAAACCAAATAGTGAAAAAAATAAAGAACAATCTTTTGCATAATCAAAGAGCACACAACCTATAGGTAATGACCTTAAATGGAAATCTCTTATTGCCACGTCCTGCAGAAGTCACTTATTTTCGTGTCACTAATGACTGGTTAGTGGTTTCAAACATCATTACAATTTCAAATCCTTCATATCAGACATGAAAGAGCAGAAGAATGTCCAAAGTGCAGAAGTGAATGAAAATAGCTATATATTGAATCAGATTTGCAATTTTGATGAAACATATATCTACTATAAATGCATAATTTGAAGACCTAACAAAGGAGAAAAACCTGCCCCCAGATTCAGAGCTGAGAAAGATCACTGTGCTGTCCAGCAGCAATGTGAATAGAGGACTGTGGGGCCACACCCACCCACATCTGGTGTTACAACTTTCTTTTTTTTTTTTTTTAAGAATTATGCATATAAGCTGGGTGTAGCCAGAGGTGTGGGACAGTGGTGTGTGTGTGTGTGTGTGTGTGTGTGTGTGTGTGTGAGAGAGAGGATTCACCAGAGACAGAGTGGGAAGCAGAACAG
The DNA here is from genome assembly GCA_004024925.1 of Scalopus aquaticus. NCBI lineage: Eukaryota > Metazoa > Chordata > Mammalia > Eulipotyphla > Talpidae > Scalopus > Scalopus aquaticus. Next base: position 35,804 of record PVIJ01013231.1, on the reverse strand, counting down.
GCAGATTGACTGAAGCACACTGCTGAGGGGAGCAGCGGGCGAGGCAGGAGAGGTCTGCTGTGCCATGTGGGAAGCTCCCTGGCCTGGGATCATACTCATGCTGCAGTGGCTCTGGAAAGCTTCACAGTGCTGCGCTTAACCCGTTGAGCCACCGGGGAGGCCCTGGTGTTACAGCTTTCTATTCTGCTTCACAGAGACTTACTGTATGAGTCAGGGTTCTCCAGAGAAACAGAATCAACAGGATATATATCAGGTATATTAGAGAAGCCGTTTTCTCATATGAAAAACCTGCATTAGAATAAAAACGCAGAGTAGGTCATTCTCACTGACAGTCCTGTGATTCCACTACTTTCCTAAAGCTGATCTTCTCAAAGTTAAAGTCTTCATTCTCTCACTTGTCTCTCACATGATATTTTCCATAACTATTAGCCACACAAGTGCCTCCTTTGTGTGGATTTTACATTGTCACTGGCCACTTGGAAATGCAGTGTAGAGCACAGTCATGCCCGGAGGGATGTGGACCCGCAGGGTTGGTCCCCCAGAGAGGAGACTCTGAGCAACACCCCCACTACCTCGATTGTGACTTCAACTGGAGCAGCCCAAGGTTCAGCCACTTTTTTCCATTCACGTCAGAGGCCCAAGACCTTTTTCACAAGGACTCCTAATGATCCATCCATGGACCACGTGTTATGTGTTTATACAGATTGATTGAACCTAAATTGGGACGTGACCTTCATTCACAATTAAATTTATCTTTCTTTTCTCAGGAGCACCTCGCTGTCAATAAGTATTTGTGACTTGATACTCATTTGCTTTTGTCTGTCAACACAATTTAACAAAGCATTGTTGAATTTTTATTAATTTTATACACTATAACACTTAAACCTTTCTTCTTTAAAGAGTGTTTGAGATGAGAGCTTTGATTCTGCATGTCCTCTCAGCTGTGTGCTTTCTACAAATCAAAGATCCCATTTCTGTATCCATAGTAAATGTGACCTGGCAAAGGCATTAAGCTTTTGTTTGCTACCACTCTTCCCCATTAGTTACCAGGATGTGTCCTGCCCACGACAGTGCCAACATGTGAAGATCACAAAGCACACTAAACCAGAAAAATGGGGTCCTACTATGTAGTTTTTAAAATATTACTGTAAGGCCAATGAAGACTGTGCAGGCTTTTGCTCTGTTGGCTTCTGTGGCTATCACCTGCGGCCTTGAATGCAGGAGGCGCTTGGGAGTGTGGGCTCGGCATACACATACCTGATGGTGGACACCTGGAGCATAGTGTGGGCGTGCATAGGTGGACACACCTGAGCCTGGAGGCTGAGCCGATAGGGCAGCGTCACAGAGGATGGGGTGTGGCAGAGGGCGGTGCGGTGTAGAGCGGTGGAGAAAGGCTACAAGAGGAAAGAGCATATAGAGATACTCAGGGGGCCCAAAGTTGCTGTCCCCCTGTAGGCTTGTTTCCCCTGCATGGTATTAAAAACCAGTGGGGATGATGCCAAAGGCTCCGGGTTTCTCTTTTAAGCTGCCTGAACCTCCGGTGAACCTGGGAAGGTTACAGAACAATTACAAATAAAGACAGTGCTTTCAATGACGATTCACAGGTATATAGACTCCATGGGGTAGGAGAAGCAAAATTCCGCAGCTTCTGTCAAGTTATTCTCTAGCCTGTGATGCCACTGATTTTAAGCACAGGGTGAAATCTGAAATTTTATATGTGGTCATCTTGGTGTTTGTAAAAAATTTTAGAATTTGTTTTGAATCAGTTGTTTTGAAATCAAGACAGTTTCTTTGAGCTCAGGAAGAAAAGACTCATATACCAGAAGCAGATCGAAAACAATAAAAACCAGAAACATCGTCTTTGGTGTTGTCTTCAGTCTTTTTCACCCCAGGGGCCTGCCCAGTCTCTCAGTGTCCCTGAGTGCCTTCCCCTCCCCCTCCCCCTCAGCAGATGGAGGGGAGAGAGGAGGCGGAGCTGAGAAGGACAAAGGACCCTAATTGTATTTTCCAGCAATTTTTTCTTTTAATTCTATACTTTTCAAAATCTGCAGGAGTGACTGCATGTAAATAGACCTCCGAATGGATGTATGTCTAGTTACCTTCAGCTCTTTTCAGATTCAGTCCATTAAAGTCTTCTATAGAAAAAGGATACAATGCCCCACAAAGCCAGGGTCAGTCTCAGAAAATTAACCACCACCTGAATGGGGGCAGTGGGAGAGGAATCCAAATAGCCTCAGATGGCAAAGGGCTCTTTGTAATTTTTTTTCCAGAAAAGAAGCTTAATCAGGAGCCTGATGCTCGTCCTAATCTTTTTTCCCCCTTTTCCCCCACCCTCCTCTTCCCTCAGGAAGGAAGCCATTCAGGCGACAAGCAGGCTCTTATCCCTGGCTTCTTATCATTAACCAGAGGAGCCTGTGCTGGAAATGAGATTGAGAGCCACGACCAGGAAAGGCTGTTTCCTTAATTGAGTGACTCCCTTTTGAAGTCCTGTCTCCCTGGCGGAGCCTGGAGCTGACTGGGTCCCCTGGCCAAGATCATTCATGTGTAATCTCTCATACAGCAGAAGCAGATGCTCCGCGGCGTAGAGGTTTGTGGAAAGGTTTTAATAAGGTTTCTGTCTTCCACGTGCCAGGCAGAGGGAGGGACAGTTTTCAGAAAAGCCACTAATCAAAAGATCTAAGATTTTAGGTGCTGTGGGGCTTTCTTGCCTGCTACACCTCAGTTAAGATGCTGCAGTTCTGGGGGATTCTCTGCAACCTGAAGGGACACCCGGTTGTTCCCCTGCCCAGGTTCCTCCTGCCCTATGCTGCGGTGCTTTAAGGCAACTACTCTTTTGCTCCCTTTAGTTCTTGGAACTCAAAATTATTACTAGTTGAGATTTCTTGATCTACTTTGAGTTATTTGGGGATTCCTGAAGCTGTCAGCAACTCTGGGAGAACATTGAGTAGATGAAGCAAACACCCTATTTGGAGTTGATGTTGGGCAAGGCGCTATTTAAAAACCTCAACCAAGCCCACATGACGGAGTTAATTAAACTCGGAGTCCAAATGTCCTATGTACATGAGGATAATACCAAACATAAGGACAAGATCATCATGGGAATTAGATGATGTCAAGCATGAGATGTCTTGACCCACATGGTGTGAAGAGCTCAGAAATGTTTGTCATTGCCCCGTGGGGAGGAAAGCCCTTAGCTATCTGCAAGACAGTTTAAACCTAATGATGTCGTTTTAGAGTTGATGGATTTGAGAACTAGCAGGGTCCTTGGGTTCACTCTGGGCAAGGTTTCACCAGAGCTCCCTTCAGCAGCACGCGACAAGTTTCTCCACGAGACAGAGACTCAGTTACACTTAAAGAACAGGTTTATTAGGACAAGGAAGTAAAGGACACTTGTACAGGCACAAGTGGACAGGAAGAGCTGCCCCGCTGAGGGGCAGGTTTGCTAAGAGAGGCCTTCATGGTGCAGGTCATGGGCAGACAGACAGGCCGCTGCCCTGCAGTGACAGAGTTGGTAAAGGAAAGCACCTGCATAGGCACAGGTGGGCAGAGAAAATGACTGCCCCGAATTCTTGCGTGGATGGCACTGATATAGCCTTCTTTCAGTTGAGAGGGGCTCAGCTTCGAGGATGGCTGTCTGTTTACTGGTTAGCTAGAATTAGGAAAGAGACTGAGATTCTCCAATGGGCTCAATCTCCATGTCTTTGCCCCTAGACTGCCGTCTAGCTCCTACCTATGCTTTGTAATTTAGGAGCTGGCACCTAGGGATTGTGCTAGCGATTATGTTGATCTCTACCCCCACTTTCTTGTGTGGGTCTAATTCTAATCTTATTTTGCATTATATCTCCTCCATCACTAATACAGAGAGTTTAAACCTAATACTGAGAGTGTCAACACTAAAGCACAAGAGTCAGCCTTTGGCAGCTCACAATACAATGATGTCTCAATGAATTATTTTCAGTCACCTAAACTTCATCCCTCTGCTCTTCACACCCTGGCCCCTTCCCGGCCTTCTGCTCCATCTTCTCCAGGTCCATCGGTCCTTCTCCTCTGACATTCTGTCCCCCACACTCAGCCAAAGCCTCAAACCAGGCCGACCTAACAGTGTCCTTTCCCTTCTGCTTCTGCTTCTGAGTTTTAAGAGAAATCCCACTGCTCAGATGGATGTCACCTCAGCATCAAGGATTCCAGCCCCAGTGGGGCATGAATGCCTGTTTATGTCCCCATGGCGCACAGCTAAAAAATCACTTCAGGCTCCTCAAGTTCTGTCCCATTTTTCTCCCCTTCTTCTCAGCAGATGACTTGGTTTGTCTGGTTACCAGAACGATGGAAGTCACTGGACAGTGAGCCCTCAGCCTGCTGTTCCTCTAACTCTTACTTGTATCTTCATGTGAGAGTTTGCCCTCCCCCCATAGTCTCAGGCATTGGATACACTTTCCCACTAAGTCCTCCAGTGCCAGCATCTTACTCTTTACCAGCCTTCACCTAAATACACCTAAGAGCATGCTTTGTGTCTCACACATCTTCTTCACTATCACTGTGTCTCATGCTAGTCTGGCCTCATCCTCTACCCACCTCCGCTGAATCCACCTTGATGCTATATCAAGTAGGCTCTTTCCAGCTCCCCTGTGATTAGATCTATCTGCAGCAGTTCTTGTTCCGCCAACACTCCACACTGGTTTCCATGACAGCACTTCAGACTGAGCCCCCGCCTCTCCAGCCACGCCTTCTCAGCTTCCTTTTGTGGGTGGTTCTTCCTTAGTTTACTTGTCCCATGTATTTTAACAGTCCTTCCTGGGCTTCAGCCTCAGCCTTCTCACTCCGCACATTCTCCCTGGTTATCCTCACCAATGGCTGTCACTCCTGCTTCATTCTAACCCAGATCACTGTCTTAAGGTCTAACCATACACAACTGTCTGTAGGACATGTCAAAATCATGACTTTGTTAACCAATTCCTCTTACTTAAGCCCACTCTCATCTCTGATATCAAATTAATTACTAAAGACTGTTGATTCTAACACTCATTTTTGCTGAGATCCTTCTTCAATTCTCTATCTCAGAGTCACCACTTAGTTCAGGCACCCTTCCTTCCCCCTCCCCCAGATCACTCCAGAGGATTCCAATTTATGTCTTTGTCTCTGGTCCCGCTGCACCCCAATCCATCCCCACACTGCCTTCAGAGAGAGACTTCCCAAGCCAGGTTTAATGGATCTCTTTCAGGGTCCTTGATGACCTTCTCTAAAAAGAGTGAGTCCCTGCAACTATATCACTATAGATCCTCCCTGGATATAGGTGATCTTATAAGGGATATACATGGCCTTAGGTGGACCAATCAGTCTCCTAAGAATTTATAATGTGGACCCAGAAGATTCTAAATAGTCATGTCGGCACTTAAGCTAAGTGAGTATTCTCTAGGTAATTTTTATTTTCCTCTGTTTCCTTCATTGCGTGGGTTTTTTTTTGTGTGTGTGTGTGTGTGTAATTTATTATTTTTTTAAGATGTATTTATTTATACATACAAGCTGGGGTGCAGGCCAGAGGCACGGGGTGGTGAGAGGGTTCACCAGAGACAGAGTGGGGAGCAGAACAGGCAGATCGACGGAAATACATGCTGAGCAGTGGGCAAGGCAGGAGAGGTCTGCCGTGCCATGTGGGAATCTCCCCTGCCAGTGTCAAACCTGCATGACAGCTGCTGACAGTTCCACAGTGCAGCACTTAACCGCTGCGCCACCAGGGAGGCCCCATAGTGTTTTCTTAAGTAAAAGAACATACAATATTTTTTGGTAGGAAGAAAACTGGTTTTGAAATAAAAACTTTAAGATTTAGTCCCTAAACTCTGAAGTCGGTTCTCATTTGATAGGCTTACTTACATTTAATGAGAAGAATGTATTGACCATAAACGATAGTATTTACTTATATAGTCAAATCATTCTCCTGTCAAGAATGAAGGGATTTTTCTTGTTGTATTCTTTTGCTGCTTTCCTTCTTTCTCACTTCACTTTCTGGTGGGTTTCCTGTTAAACCTGTGAGCTTCCAGGGGGTCATAGTGGTTGGTTAAAATTCCAGATTTTGCTGCCGAGCAGATGTAAACTAAAATCCTAGTCTTACCACCAGCAGGATGGTTGTGGGTAAGCTACTTAACTTCTTTATGTCTCAGTTTCTTCCTTTGTGAAACAGGAGAGTAATATTGGCTTCGCAGGTCTGTGGTCAGGTTTAAGTGGCATTGTAGATATAAGGCCTTGACACATGCAAAATGTGCAGGACATAACATTATGATGAATCTATTCTGTCTGCTGGCTTGCTGGGGGCTGTATCATTTTTAGTGACCTCTGCTGATCTGTGGCCCACATCCCTCTTACTTCTTTTCCCCAGTGAATCTGGTATTCACTCTTGATCTTACAGTATTCAATTCAGGAGCCAGGACGCCGAGTCCAGGGGCTAAAAATTACCCCTCTTTCACTAGACAGACTAGGCCTGGGTAGACAATGAGGTACAACTTGCATTTTTCGGGAGGTGGCATGATCTGGACTCCCAGACTGATACCCCAAGGAAAGATAAGGTGCAGCAGGATGGTCATACGGTAAGAAGCCCTTTCCGCCCCTGCAGCCTGCTCTTCCTGCTGGCTGACAGCTTTCCCATCACACTGTCCAAGTCACTCTTCTCCAGACCCACCACGACTACTCCTGCCTCAAGGCCTGTAACCCTGTTATTTCTCCTGCCCACAAGGTACCTTTCCATGCTCTACTTAGCTAGTTCTTGTCTTCATTCACTTCTCTGCTCCAGTATCAGCCAGGTAGGTCATCCTTAGACACTACCTAAATTAGCTTTCCTCCCCCAGGCCTCTCTCTTGCCCTGTTTTACATTTCTATAACTCCCATCTTTATGTAAAATTATACTATTTGTTTGCTTACTTGTGTGTAGGATAATGAGGGCATGATCTTTGTCTTATTCTTTGCTAGTGAGAATAGGTGCCTGAAAGGTAATAGACATTCAATAAATGTTTGCCAAACATCTAAATAAATACCAAAAAAAGTGTCTGCAATGTAAGCAATTAAACAAAAATACTTGAGTGTGGCAATTTGGGAAAAAAGACAGGTTTTTAGTAATCAAAAGAAAAAACCAAAACCCAGAATGGTAATACAGGTGCAGGAAATGGTAAGGGAAAAGACATGTGGGCTAAAATGACTAAGCTTCGGTGACAGTTAAGGAGACTGACTTTTTGACTAGACTAAAATTGCTCTTTAAAGAAAAAGGGAGGACAAGGTGGTAATGGTGGTGTTGACTGTGGTGGTGAACACCCACTGCCACATATACATGCACAGATTGGTACTATATAAAAAGCATCACATCAAAAGTGCTGTCATTCATACTGGGAAGTTTTTAGCCATTATTTCTTCTGCTCCTTTTTCTCTCCTATTGTTCTGGTTCTCCCACTATTCATATGCTGAGTCACTTAAGGCATGCTACCTTTCTCTAGGCACTGTCAATTTTTCTGCATTCCATTCCCCCTTTCCTTCTTCAGATTGAAAGTAATTTCTGTTCATCTGTCTTCACATTTTCTGATTCTTTATTTTTCTATTTCGAACTTGCGGTTTAGCTAATTGAGAGAATTTTTCCTCTACATACTGTATTTTTCAACTTGAGAATTTCTTTTACTTTGTTCTTATAATTTTCATCTCCTCGATAATATTCTCTACTTGATGGGACACTTCATTGTATACACTTTTTCTTCTTTAAGCATGACTTCTTTTAGTTCTTTGGACATCTTTATAATGGTTGCTTTTGAAGTCTCTTAAGTCCAACATCTGGGCTTTATCAAAGGCAATTCTGGTTGTCTGCTTTTATTTATTTTTCTTTCCTCTTTCTTTGTTTTATAATGTTTGTTAAAAACTGGGTATTTGAAGTAATGACCTAAGTTTCTGGGTAGAGCAATAGTCTCTCTTCTTCTAGATTTGCCTCTTTTGGGGTAGAACTTCTGTCCTATGAGTGAGTAGGGGTAGTCTTGGCTTTCCTCTGCTTCTGAGTGGCAGCTAGTGACAGAAGAGAGCTCCCAACCTGGCAATCATTCTCACCAGAAATTTAGCCTCTTCCACTCAGGATTGTAGAGGATCAGAAATGCTGATGGCCTACCCTTCCTGGTGAGACCTGGTACATTTTGATGGGGGGCTGAGGTGAGAGGGAATACCTTTTTCTTGACTACACTTGCCCGGAATGGAGTTTCTATCCAACTGAGCTGCAGGAGATATGGAAGTAAGAGAGGATATGGATTGTAGTTTAATTGCCATAGGATCTCTCCATTTTTGAAATAAAATTTTAATAGATTTTCTTGAACAAAGTTTTCTTCATTTACTCTGTATCTTTAGGACAATTCCCAGAAAATAAGTGTTATTGTTGTTTTGATAGTTTTCACCAGGTTTGCTTGTATGTTTAGGGAGGGGGTCTATAAAACTCATGCTGCGGCCCCAAAGTCATGAGCTCATGCATATGTGAACATAGTAGGTTTGCATTTGTATAATAACAGATACTTTCTTGCAGAAGACTGTAAGATATCTTATTCTTTAAAAAAAAAAAAAGATTTATTTACGCATACATGAGCTGGGGTGTAGGCCAAAGGTATGGGGGGAGGTGGAAGGGGTGGTGAGAGGATTCACTAGAGACAGAGTAGGGAGCAGAACAGGCAGATCTATTGAAATACACTGCTGAGGGGAGCAGTAGGTGAGACAGGAGAGGTCTGCTGCGCCATGTGATTAGCTCCCTGGCCTGAACTTGTGCCGCAGTGGCTGCTGATAGTTTCATAGGCTGAGACGCAACCCCTTGCACCTCCAGGGAGGCCCCAGATAACTTATTCTTAAAAACTCATACTTAAAACTGATACTTGAGCAAAAAAACTCAAGTATCATGAGGAACGGGTACAGTTTTCCAGCTTATACAAAGATTTTTTGGGTCAAGCATAGGCCTTCGTGGTGAAGATTAGGAGGCAGAGGTCTCAGTTGTAATGTGGGGCTAGGGCTTCTATGCTTGGCGGTACAGATTATTTTTCAACTGTAGGTCATCATAGATTTTTTTTTTTTTAATTTTGCACTGATTACAATTCTTCTGTGGGGCTCTCATTTCCTCCTCCTGGTCTGCTCTTCCCACTTCACCACCTTGCTCTGTGTCCCAGAAGTTGCCTGAGGGATTGTCTCAGTGGGCTGCCTTGTTCCCTGGCTTCTGGTTAGATTCAGAGAAGATTAGAGAGCAAAGGAATGTGAGGTGGGAGCATATCTTCCCCTGATTCTCTTTGCTAGGTCACCTGGGTTAATCACATCCCTCTGCTGAAAGTTATGATTCACAGCAAACAGCCCTTTCCATACAACTACCTTCCTCTGGGTAGTGTTAATTACATCCTGCCCTTGAACCTTCAGGTTAGTAGATGATAATAGCTCCTAAACCTTTGCAAACCCTGGGGTACTATGCTCTCCGTTATTTGATTCCCTAAATCTTGCCCATGGTTTTGTAAATAGTCTTTTTATAATACTTAAATTATTCAATCTGATTATACCATCTGTTTTCTAATGAGACCTCGACTGAGAGCAACAGTTTTGCTGCAAATGGCAGTCAAGTATCTTGAGGACAAGGTGCCTTTTTCTACCTTATGCCTGAGTTGGCCATCCTGGTGTGATAGGGGAGGTGTAGGATGGTGGGAGTGGTAGTTTGGGTTGGCAGGATAATGAAATTATTTGAATGCCAGGATAAGGCTAAAATGTGCATTGACAATATGGATTTATAAACATGTGAACAATGCTCTTTAAGGACAACTCTTCTGATAGCTTGGTGAAAAGCAGACTGAGATAATGGACAGCTTCAGAGAAAGGAGACAACTGGAAAACTACTGCTTTATTCTTGAGACAAAGCAGTAAGGTCCTAGACTAGAAAGAAAGGAAGCATTCAGGAGGCCCGATGCAGGGAGAAGTAGAGCATCTTGGCAAGTTATGTTGGAAATAGAAGGAATGAAAGGCAAAGAACAAGAATAATATATTACTGTTGCACATATGGGTAAATGAGAGTGGAAGAAAAGGATAGAACTAAAATCATGAGAATGACTAATTGCTGTTTAGACGTATTAAATGCTTCCTGAATGATAACAAGTTTTAAGAGTTTAACAAGTTCAACTCACACTCCATTTACTTTGTGGACTAAATCTCATTATTTATATTTTACAGATGAGGAAATGGAGACATAGAGACCTTCCATTATTTATCCAAGGTCACACATCAGTGACTGAGTAATTGACTAAGATTCAAACCCCAGCCCTGTACCCTCTACCTCTTATAGATATGTAAGTGTGTTAGGGGTTAGGGCACAGAGCGCTTAAATCAACCATCCAACTTTGTCTTTATGCTAGGTGCCCACCAAGATGCCACATTTAACTTACTGCGATTTTCATTCCTTTCCAACTAATTGAAATGTCTTCACTTTCTTGCCTACATAATTATAATTAATTGTAATGATTATTATTTTTATAATAGCTAACATTGTTGATCATCTATACCACCATTGTTTTATCTGCTGATATATATTCACTCCTAAATCTTTGTGACAACCCCTTGAGCTGGTTTATTGTCGTTTCTTCTTCCCCGCTCCCCCTCCTGCTCCTTTCCCCTCCTCCTCATACTCACTAAAAGGTAAGCTGTAAGGAGCAGGGATTTCTGTCTCAGTCACCAACATGCTCTCTGTTGTGTTGTGTTTAGTCAAGATGAGAACACTGAAGCCCAGCTAGGCTTAAGATGGCACAATTGGTATAAGGCAGGGCCAGGCTGGTACCTAGTCATCTGACTTCCTAGTTTTCATGGAATCACTAATTCACTCGGCCTTTAAGACCAGTACAGATATCACCTCCCCGGAAAGACAGAAGGGAAAAGGGTCTCCTAGGAAAGCCTTCCCACTCCTCTCCCCTCCTCATGGGATGCTGGGTGAGAAACGTTGCACCTCAGTCTTTGAGAAGCACCAATCATATTGCATTTCTTTCCACTTTGAATCCTGCATTGCCCCTTCACCTACTGCCTTATTCTTTCCAATGCATGTGTCTCTCATTACTTAGTTTAGATTCCCAGGATCACACTCCCACTCTTGGCCTTGGCCTTTATCTCCAGAGGCCAAATTCTGGCAGCAACACTGTCCATGCAGCGACTCCTCCCGTTCCCTGGGGCACACTTGGGCTAGCTCTGCAGAAGACCCCACTTGGGCTTCCATTTCTGTCCAACCTTTGATCTTCTCCAAAGCTCTTTTTAGAGCATGCAACTTGCATTTCCTGTTTCCTCTTACACTGAAATTAGGCAGGGAAGGCTGACCTGGGTGTGGTCTCTAAAATTAGGGCAGGCTCCACCTCCTTCCTGGCTTCTCATCTAGTGGCAGCAAAGAAGAGCACTATCAAAAAGTATTTATTAACCACCTACAGAAGCCCAACAAGGCATTAAGATGAACATACATGGGTGGGGGGCAGGGGGCAAGGGGTATGACTTTAGATATACACTGTTACCATAAAGTCTTGCTTTGAACCCATGCCTTAAAACTTAGCAAAGGGAAAATGCCAAAAGGACAGGCAGCCTCCTCAGGCTCTCCAGATAGGAGCAGACTGAATCCATTATGGCATTCTGTTCAGCACTGTGTTTGCTGTGACTGAAGTTCCCATGAAGGAACTGTGGATCCAACAACTGATATTATAATAACTAAAACCAAAACCTAGGTTTCTCCATTTGGAAGATTAGAATACATTTCTGGAGCTATGGGATTAGAAGGAAATACTATGTGCTGTTTCATCAACCACAAATACTATTTTCTCCTTGGGGAAGAAATCAGTTCTTAAGACGCCAACTTTGGAAGGCAAATTGCCTTTCACCATCTCGGCACTAAGAGTTTGTGACTCATAACCACAGACTTCGCTCTAAGCTCATCCCAGCAGTGTGGAGCTGGGAGTGGAGGTTGTTACCAGAGGTGACTGAACAGCATCCAGCTGAGGTAGCGGAATCTGGTGCTGCTAATGAGAAACCATGACTACTGCCCTAGCTTTTCCACAAGCTGGAGATTTTCTTTGGAGGATTTTCAGTCTCTGCATGAAACGTCAGACTTGCCTTTTCAGACAGAAAGTTTCCACAAATGTGGAATTATGGAATTTTAGAACTAGAAAGCTCTTTAGGGATCATCTCCTTCATTTTTTTTCAAATTATACACAGAAATTTAGGCAGAGAGACGGCTAACGCAGTTTGGTAATAAAAACTTGGACTTGTGTCTGAGGAGAGGGAGTTTTATTATCGACACTCTGAGGACGTCTTCGTGAATGCTTCTGTAGTCTGGAGTTGTCATTGGAGAGGATAGAATAATCTTCTGTGAATGTCACTCTGTGAACATTCCTTTCGTGGTCTGGTGACTTTCTGATAATCAGTGACATTGAGCAAAGACAATGTCTTCAGTGCCATCCTGGAAAAACAGGAGCACTAAGACCAATTAACAGAGGAGCCCGTGGAGTTATGCAGAGCTTGAGCTAGACTCAACCGTGTTGGCAGAGGGACTGCATGCATATTTCCTGTTCTTAGCCTGCCAAGTGCACAGACTTTTCGTGGTGGGTGTGCAACTTATCTCAACAGGGAACTTTGTCTCCCTAACTCCCCTTCCTTGCAGGAGTCAGGTTAGCATCGGCCAGCTGTGGAACCTGTGTGAGATTCGAAAGCCAGAAAAGAGCAGTGGCCATTACTTTCCAATGGTATTTTTGGAGTTATGTGTGGTGACTGATGGACAAAATTTGTCCTTGTTCTGCATCCCATTTTTCTAGACTGCTGGCCCCACTGACTAACAGCAGCCACAACAACGTAGCAAGGCAAGAGCTTCCCACAGACCTCTTCACAGACCCAGTAACCCCCTTCACAGTCAGTAACCCCCCTCCAGCACTGGAACTTGATTAACTCCTCTGTTTGAGGGGCTGGTGACTCCTGCCCTCTCAATCCTTCACTTCCCCAGCTCCTCCCACACTGTGGAAGGTCTCATTCCTGTAAGAGTTCCTTTATCCCGCAACAGAGTGACTCTGTCACTAGGAATGAACCATGAGTGATTCACACTGCGTATCCAGGAATGGTGATCCTGGGTGATGCACCAAACCCGACCAGACAGAGCAGGAACCAGGAAGTGCAGGCAAATAGATGTTGTCAGCACCTCCCAGTAAAACTCCTCAGGAGAAGAAAGAATGTGGCTAACTCTGACAGCGCACTGCCACGGGGTGGGGAGGCTGAGAGCAACACATCCTGACGGGCCCTCCCTCAGGGATGGTGCGTCTGTCACCCAAAAGTGTTTCCTAAGCCTTGGCAACCCTTTTTACCCCCTCCTACTCCTCACCTCAGCCCAAAGAAGACTTTTTATATCCTTGTTGCCTAATTGATCTACAGAGCTGAAGACTGGCTTCCTTAATCTATTTTGACAGCTTCTATTTCCAGATCCTTCCAGGACTAGATAAGTTGTGAAAATCAATCTTTCAAGGACTGTGATTAACTGAACTTTTTCAACCTTTACGAAATATATAATTTGTAGCTTCTCACTTTATTACTTTTTGCCCTGTCATTTAAAAACATGAAATGACAGGGTGAAAAGTCAGACTTTTATTTGAATGAACTTCCTGATACCGAGGAAACACGACCCCCCCTCCCCGCCCCATCTGAAAACTGCTAAACTCACCATATTTTAGCCGAATTCTGAACAGTGGGGAAGGATATGACTACATCTGACAGTAAGACGTCAAGTGATTTTTTTAAATAAAATTTTCCCTCTTTTCTTCTTTATTGGGTAATGTAAGTTTCCCTTTTAAGTTTGTGAGTTGATTTACATTTTTGTAAATGCTAAACCAGCAGTTCCTAAGAATCCTGATACGCAGGTGGCTAAATAGATGTTAACAAGAAAAGAATATTTGGTCAGATAAAGTGTGAGAAAAAAAAAAAAAAAACACCCATGAGAAAATGTCTCATCTCAGGGGCTATGATTGACATTGGGCAAAGTATACTGGTTCCAGCAAAGTTAAACAAGCTTCCTTACTAGAAAGTTCCAGAGCCTTCTCTAATACACTGATTGATGTGCATCGTGCATACCAAGGTCTATGCTATGTGATACCACAGACTGATTTGACCACACTTCTTCTCTTTTCTTAACCATACAGAGGAAAACAAATTATCTTTAGGATACTTGTTTGTGAGAAACTGACTTAAATAAAATAAAATTCCACTGCTATCTAATTGTAAGAAAGATTATTTCAAAAGAGCATCACTGAACTTTTGTCTAAGTTGAATATTTTATTATTAAAAAATATATAATAGAAAGATGCCAATCCATTTTTATAAAATGAGCTAAGAGTATTGATACCATATTGTTAGCAATCCAAAGATAGATTTTGGTATTTTCATAACTTAAAGTGGAAAAAATGCTTAACGTATCTTCAGCAGTGATGATAATTCACAAAGTAGAAAAATGAGCAAATTCTTGAATTAGGGCTGTGTTTGTGCTTCTGTTATGAAAGATGAATTCAGTGCAGCTTGATTATAGGCAGTAGAGGAAAACAATAGAAAGTCTGATTTGTTTTTTGAAAAATGATAACCCAGGTGTTTGCCTATGTCTTCAAGAATTATCTTCTCGAGTGCTTTTGGAGAAAAGGGGAACTTGTCCCATTTCTGCTCCCGGGTGAGTCCAACCCAATCCACTTCTGATGTACGGTCACTGTGCCTCCTACTCGGACCCCAGCTCACCTGGACTCTGGTCCTGGGGGTTTCTGTCGTCTCCCTTGGTATCATGCTTCTGTGGCCCCCTCAGCTGAGGGGTGCTGCAGGCAAGGTGGCCAAGTGGGACTTCCTTGTCTGTTCCTGAACTTCCCACTGTGTTGTTGGTAGTAAAAGACTCTACTTTTTGAAAGGGTTGAAGGAGCTGAGGAGAGAAATGAAATTTAACTATTACTCTTTCCAAATAACTAAACTAGCCATTTATTTCATTGTGGGGAATTTCCAGCCTCCTCAAAGCCCTAGATTACCTTTTCCTTCTTTCCCCTTTTCTTTACCTTGATTTTTTAAAAAGTTGAGTGCATCGAGGTATCATTTATATATGGTGAAATCCATACTTTTTTGTGCATAATTTTATGACTTGTGCTAAATGCTATCCTGTGGTTTTTTTGAGAATGTCATAAAAAGATTAAAAGGAATCACACAGTACATAGCTTTACTTAACATTACGCATTTGAGATTCACGTTTTTCTTCGTTGCTTGAATCAGTGGTTGTTCTTCTTGCTGGGTAGTGTTGCATTATATGTGTGTGTTCCACAGCCTTTACAATCCATTTGCCAGTTGAGAGACAGGCAAGTGTTTTCCGATTTGGGGGAGTGTGCATGAATAAAGCCACTATAAGAATATGCATATAGGTTTTCATGGGAATATATGTCTTCATTTCTCTTAGGTAAATACCTACGAATGAGAGTGCTGAATCATGGTGTGAGTGTTTCACTTTATGATAAACTGATAAGCAGGTTTCAAAAGTATCACATTGCGGTCTCCACCAGCCACTGCAGGACATTTCCTGTTCATCTGCGTCCTCATCAGCATGTGGCACTGTCAGGTTTTCTTTAGGTGATTCTAATACAAGTGTCCTGTTATCTCACTGATTTTGTTTTCCTAATGATTAAAGATGTTGCACATGTTTTCATGTGTTTATGTATCCTGGATAGATATTCATTAGTAAAGTGTCAATTCAAATCTTTCGCCTATTTAAAAACATTGTGTGATTTTTTTTCTTAGTATGAGTTTTGAGGGTTTTTTTAAATACAAATTATGAATATAAATATTTCATCAGACTTGGGTTTTGCAAATATTTCAAATATTGAACTAACATTGTATTCCTGGCATAAATCTCAGTTGGTATGATGTATTATTCTTATTAAGGATTCCATTTTCCAGTATTATTTTGAGAATTATCTTCATCTACATTCATGTGGGTACTGTCTGTGACTTCCAGTCCTCATTATGTCTTTGGTTTTGGCACAGGCAATGCTTATCCACAAAATTATTATAAAATATTCTTTCCTCTGTTTTCCAGAAGAGTTTGAAATTGTTAGAATTATTTCTTTTTTAATATCTTGTAGACTTGACAGTAAAGCTTATGGTCTGGAAATTGTATTTGATAGACACTGCTGAACTACTAATTCAGTATCTTTAATAGATAAAGAATTGTTCAGATTGTATCTATCCTCTTGATCAAACTTGGCCATATTACCTAACTTTTTCAAATTTATGAGCATAAACTTGTTGGTAATATTCCCTCGTTATTCTTTAAATAAAATATTTGTAGA
Source organism: Scalopus aquaticus (assembly GCA_004024925.1). NCBI lineage: Eukaryota > Metazoa > Chordata > Mammalia > Eulipotyphla > Talpidae > Scalopus > Scalopus aquaticus. Next base: position 19,461 of record PVIJ01013231.1, on the reverse strand, counting down.
ATTTCTAGCAAGTTCTTATATTTCATTCCAGATAGTTGTCTATTTTATTCTAGATTTTTTTTTTTTTTACTTACTCTTCTTTGCTTTTTTTCAAAGACCCAACTTTTTATTTCATTATGGGCAAAGCTGCTAGTAATGAATGGTTTAAGCTTTTGTTTGTGTGAAAAGTTTTTATTTGACCTTCCTTTTTCATTGAGAGTAGAACTGTGTGTTGACAGTTTTTTAGAACTTTAAAAACCTCATTTCATTCTTCTGGCTTGTATAACTGCCTTCAAGGTCGTTTCCTTACCTTTGGATTTTAGCAGTTGGAACTGGCTGTTGTTATTACTTGGTAGCGTTCTCTAAGTTTCTTCAATCTTAGTTTGATGCCTTCTAATATTTAAAAAAACATTATCAGTCATAATTTCTTCACATATTTCTTCTTCCCAGTTCATTTTCACTTCTCCTTGGACACCAAGGCATGTTTTAATTTCCATTATAGAGTGGTTTGTAACTCTTACAAGTTCTGGGTTTGTTGGTTTCCCGCATCTTTCTGTGTCTCAGTGTGGGTGATTTCCACGGACCTTACTTTGAATTCACTGATTCTTTCCTTAGTTGTATTGAGTCTGCATAGAAGCCTACTGAAATCCCACCCGTTCATGCATGTTTGTCTACCTTTATCGCTAGACACTTCTTTTTTAAGATTTTTTTATTTATGCATACCAGCTGGGGTACAGGCCAGAGGTGCAGGCCAGAGGTGTGGGGCGGCGAGAGGGTTCACTAGAGACAGAGTTGGGAGCAGAACAGGCAGACTGACGGAAATACACTGATGAGGGGAGCGGTGGGCAAGGCAGGAGAGGTCTGTCATGCCATGTGGGAATCTCCTGGGCAGGGCATTAAACTTGCGTCGCTGTTGCCGACAGCTCCACAGCGCAATGCTTAACTGCTGCGCCACCAGGGAGGCCCCACCACTAGACTCTTCGACACTAACCACATTTCTTTTAAATATTTATTTATTTATGCACGCAAGAGCTGGGGTATAGGCCAGGGTGTGTGTTTTGGGGGCAGGTGAGAGGATTCACCAGAGACAGAGTGGGGAGCAGAACAGGCGGAGTGACTTAAGTACACTGCTGAGGGGAGCAGCAGGTGAGAGAGGAGAGGTCTGCTGTGCCATGTGGGAAGCTCCCTGACCAGGGATTGAACTCATGCTGCAGTGGCTGTGGATAGCTTCATAGTGCTGAGATTTAACCCCTTCTACCACCAGGGAGGCCCAAACCACATTATTTTTAATTTCATCTAATATTCTGTGTCATCTCTCAGTCTAATTTTGTTGATTATGTTGATTTGTAGTTTGTTTTCTCGTTTTCCCCACCTTGTGATTTAAAAAATTGAATTCTAGATAAAATATCCAGACTAGGAGAATCTGAGACAAAGTGAATTCATGGCCAAAAATAAGCGTGCTCCTTCTGCTAGGCCACTGGTGGAGAATTGAGGCCATTTAGTCGAATTTGACTGGTTTGGGTTTTATTGTTACTGTGGTTACTTTTAGTACACCGCCAACATTAAATTCCTTTTGCAGTATGTTGTGCTTAGGGTGGAGACTAGGTGGCTGGAAGCTGAGCGTTTTTCTTTTTCTACTCTCATCTTACACCTTGTTTGTTCTTCTGTACCCCAAGGTGGGTCTCCTTGATCCTCCCTTATCAGTACATAGCTGTTGCTTGTCACCCCCTTCTTTCTATAGCTTAGTGGTAGTAGGGATCAGAGTGCTGTCCTTTATTGCCTTGATCTAACCTCAGTCTTAGGTAAGCACTGTCCCACTAGATTGGGGGAGTCAATCACTTTTGGGTGCTCCTGCCTTCCCGTGACTTGGAACCAACTCGCCTTGTATTTTTGGAAGGCATCGTGAGGGAGAGAAATTCCTGCCTGACCTGTGCGATAGAAGACTTCTAATGGCCACAACCCAGTCCTCTAAAGGCCTCATCCCAGAGGATTTTACTGGGAGAGGGCTTGTCTCTCCCTCTTCTGGCACCATGGATCTTCACCTGTGTCCTGTGAGTGACAGGTTCCTTCTAGTCCCACAGCAGCTGGGTGTGGACTCCACAGGAGCTAATGGGTCCAGGAAAGGTTGTGTATTGCTAATAACCTTGCCTTGCCCTCTTTCTGTCTATAAACACCCTCTGTTTTGTGTGAACCTTTGAGGTATCCAGACTGGATGCTACTCAATTCATGAATCATCTAATAAAGCCAATTAGATCTCTACATCTGTGAATTTTATTTCTTAACAGTACATATCAAATTTTGTTTGTTCACTCTTCTGTGGGTGGACACATGAGCTACCAGTGTGCTCCTTCCACCTTTTAGCTCTTGTGAAATAATTAGACATTTTAATCAAAATAAGTAATAGGGGAGTTACAGATAGAGAAGGCAAAACTTAACCAAGTTACTAATTAATGAGTATACCTGGAGATGAGCTTGTATTGTGTAGACTGTACCCACTGATTTGCTTACACTGGTGGGAATCTGTGCCCGGGAACAGTAGAGGAGCCCTCTTGTCACTCACAGGGCATGGTGGCATGCACATGTCACCCCCACCGAGCGTCTGGCCGCCAGAGGCAGGGCTGGCTGCAGGCTGCAGTGTGCTCCACAGCCCAGCTCCGGCACCCACCCCTCTAGAACCAGCGTCCACCCCTCTTAGAACCGCTTCTCCAACGACATGTGAGGTTCTGGCTCAGGCCTAACAGTTTCCTTCTTGTTGAAGTTGGCAAAGGCCAAGAAAGGAAACAGTCCAAGCAATTGGCAAGTGATAAATATTGGAACTGGGAAGCATTTTGAGCCCCTGTGCCAACAAAATCAGTGGCAGTAGAGGCAGCCCCAGGCCCACGCAATGTTTGCTCACGGTCTCTGTGCTCTCCACAGCATCAGCGCTGCCCCTCTGAGTGGTTCCAGATGCCCTCTGCCTGGGGACCTTAGACTGTCTGAAGAATTAGGCTCTCCCTCCCCACCGGTGTTACTCAGACTCATACTAAATGACCTAAAACAGATAAAAGTGGGCTGCTTTGCTGGATAAGGGGTGTGGGCAGGGTAGGTATAAAACTGGAGAAGCCAAACCCCAGTGTAGCCACAAGAATGCCTACTTTAAAAATGGTTACATATGACTAGCGAGCAGAAACTCCAGCCTGAGAGTCCTTTAGCATATGGGGACACAGGAAAGATGGGGAGGATTAGAACCTAGAGAGGGCCCAACTCTTGCAAATAAAGCCAACCAGCTCTTCTGGTCAAAGTGTGTATGTGTTCTTGCAAGTGTTTGTGTGCATGTGTGCGTGAGGGTGGGATTTGATTCCTGGAACACGCACACGCCCCCTCCCCCCCAATGAAGTTATGAAGTTCTCTAAAGTATGTCCTCTTAACTCTTAGGGATCCTCAGGGCACAATCTGAAAGTCGCTGACTTGTTTGACCTCAGTTAACCCCTGTGGTACTCTGCAGGCTAAGTGTCCTCGCTTCCATGCTAATGTCCCTCAGACCCAAAGTGTCAGAGCTAAGCAGGATCTCCCCAAGGACCTGAAACTACAGAGACACAGCAGCCACTGCAGCAGCTTGAAGGCTGGAACTGTGGGGGCCACCCCCAACAAACCATCCCCTTATTGGGGAAGTTCACTCTGGCCCATAGAAACAAAGCAAATTATAGCAGCTAGGGATACAGCGAGCACAAGCTGGTGGAGCCAGAACTGGGATCGTTGCTCATCTCCTGGGGGAATCTCATGGCTTCAGATACCTCTTTGTCCAGGTCACGATCTCCCTGGGTCCCTGACTACTTGCCCCCTTCCAGCACGGAGACATAAAGTCTGTGCAGCTCCTGGAAGAACACCCACAGAGCTGCAGTGGGGCTTCAGTTCTCTCCTCTCTCAGTTCCTAGCTGAGCTCCTGCCCCAGGGCGAAGGGAGGGGCTGGTTGTGTGAGGGCTGAGAAGAGAGCTGGGGGATGGGGAATGAAAGAGGGAAAGGGGAGCTGGATGCTAGTAGGGGGAGGGGGAGGTTGCTGGGATATGGGTGCCATATGCCCAGTTAGAGGAGCAAAGGCTGTGTTGGGAGATAGTCCAGACCTTTCCTAAAAGGTCCTCTTGGAAAGCAAGTTTTAATTTATGTCTCTCTCTAGTCAGGGCCCTTTTTCTCAATGGCCAGCTGAAGGTGAGCTAGAAAGGGAAAAGTATACAAACTGACCCCAAGGGGAGGGGACAGAAAGAAAAAAACGGGAATTATCTCAGACCCAGGGATAATCGTCTCCACCTTGGGTGAGTTGAAACAGATGGTGACCGGCCAGCAGGAGAGACTTCATTTCTGCAGTTGGGGAGGAGCCTGAAAAGCAGCCCCGGGAAGCTGGAGAAAGGAAGGGAAGCAACCAAAGTCTAGCAGCTCCTGAGCACTGAGAGGTTAAGTGGGAGGCTTGTACACACTGCTCACACTGGCGGGGCTGGGAAACTGGCCAGGCCGTGCATCTGGGGGCAGAGCTGAGGCACTGGGACTGCAGTTTATTAACCCTGTGCATTGGGGTTTATTTCAAGTACTTTTACCATAACCCTCTTTCCCCTGTTCTTTCTTCCTTTTCTCCATTCACTCTCCTCTTTTTCTTTTTCTTTTTTGTAAATTGAATTACCCAGCGGACATTTGAATGCGTAGGCATCTACATGAGCAAACATTTGTCAAGTTGTTTTGAGATTCTCTGTTTATAGACTAGAAAACCAACACCCTTTAAAAAAGTGACTAAGCCTAAAATGTCTTTGAAAATTCAAATGCTTGCACAAAATCATAGTTTGATTCTTTTCTTTCTTTTCTTTTTTCTTGAGGAAATTTAGCATGAACCTGTCTCCCCCTTGTGGATATAATGTTTTCTCTTGGTTGGTCAGTATTTAGTAAAATCAGTGTGAACCCTGTGGGGAGTTCATATTGCCTTGTCTCTCCATTGCCTTTCCTTGCTCAACAAGAAGCAGCATTATTATAACCATGAAAGAAAAAAAATCCTTGGTTTTCTGAACTGAACAAGAAATATATTTTATAAGCTAACCCTTTATAACGCCAGCATTCTGCCTATAAAATCTAATGCATAAGGATTTAGCAATTGTTTAAAGTTATTTAATTCTTCAATAATAGACTGAATTTCTTTTTCATTTTATGGGTCAGGAAGGAAGAAAAGATCATGACAAAGCTAAATTTATGTCTTCTAGGCCAAAGGTCTTTGCAGAATTGTTAGCTACCGTGACACAACACAACAATGCTTAGTGTCTATTGATCACATACCTTCTTGCCAAGCATTCCTTCAAGCACTTCACCTAAATTATATCACTTACTTTTGGCACGAAAGTTACTAATCTCATTTTATTAGGAAAGCAGGCCTAGAAAACGTTGAGTACTTGGTTAAGATTACACAACCACTTGCAGAGGTTTAAGGGGGATTAATTATCAATGATCTCACATGGAGACGGAGAAAAAAATAGCACACATTAAATTTCTGTCTCCAGTTCTGGTCTTAGGGAAGTGAGCTGAGGGATATGTAAATAATCCTTCAGACTTTTTTTTTCCTTCTTCTGAAATATTTTGAAGGATAATGGGTTTATAAATAGTGTGGCTTGATCATATTTTTTAGTTATTTGCAAGGTTAAATTAAACTTGCAAACATGGAATCCTTGTAATTAATAGTAGACATCACTCATGCTAGAAGAGGGGAGTTGAGACCCAGATGTCAAGAGAATGAGATGGGGACTCTGTCATTATTGCTCCATTACTGTCTCTATCCACACCCACCTCATTATTTTGTGTGTGACAGATATTACAAACAACACGAACATGACATGACAACGCTGCATTGCTGACTGGGAAACCCCTGGGGCTGGACAGCAAGAAAGGGTCGGGGAACAGAGGCCCTTTTGAAAGAAACCAGTTTTTTTTTTTATTCCCTATGGTGTCTTTGTCAGTTTCCTATAAAATGTCATTCTGCTATTTTGAACCGAATTTAGGTCTACATACAAAAGAGAATCAATGGGTGCTGTTGTGGCCTCCATCAAATTGCGGAACCTCAATTGCACTGGAATTCCTTTTCCCCATAAATTTGGCTGGGAGTCAAGAGGAACCATTTCTATGGTGTAACTAATGTGTCACCTCAACAGCACCCTTTCCTTATTGAGACAATCTGGTATAAGGAAGAGAAAAACATCAGGTCTGATGGTCAAGTTTCTGCACGGCAATAGCTATGATTAATTACCAAGAAGGCAACATAAACACAGCAGTTCTAGAGTAGCTGTCAAAGAGATCAGGCATCTTTAAGCAAGAAGATGAAAATGACAGCCCCTGAGATTACAGCTCACACTAATTTAGCACAAATATGGTGTTCAGTGGGGTTAAGGTTAGTCGTTAAGCTTGAGCACAGTGTACCAGGATGCTTTTGACACAAGAAGCCAAATAATAATAATAATTTAAATAGATAAATAAGGGGACAATTTATTTTCTATCTCTCAAATAAGTCCTTGCTGAGGTTGTTTAATTCAGAGGAAAAGTGAAATCATCAAGGATTCCATTTCTTTGGAGGTTTTCACTCTTGCATCTGATACTGTCAGACTCATCCTCTAGCTTATTGGACTCAGAGCCACAAGGTGGCTGCCACAGTGCCTGGCATTGCCTGCAGAAGTGAAAATATCCAGTAGAAGAAGAGATTACCACTTCCTTAGACCTTTATTTATTTTCTTTAAGATTGAAGGATTCATTTCCTAACATCCCGGATTGATATTTTCTCATAGCTAATAGGCCAGAACTAGATCACATGTCCAAGCTTAACACAGTCACCAGTGAGAGAAATTGTACCACTATAACTGACTGAGGCCAATGCAGATGTATCCTTCACTCATATAGGAGAGGAATAGCCTCTAGAATGAAATAGGGGCTCTGACATTATCCAAAATAAGGTTAGAGGGAGAGAACTATTGTGTTAGCAACACCTAAGTGCCTGCTACATATGGTTTGGAATATGTGAGCATGTATACATATGTTTTCTTTTCAAAAACCATTTCTTTGAAGGATCCTATTTATAGTCCAGACCCCATCTCAACCATTTGGAATGTAACTTGGCAGAAACAACCAAATACAACACCTATAGGAACTTTGAGTAAAATACCTCGTAGTTTGAGGAGAGAAAGGAAGAAAGGGGAACCATCTGAGTTCAACTCTGTTGACATTAGGAAATTATAAAGAATAAACTGTTTATTACGATCACTTTGCATGTCAGTCTGACAATGGGCATTCCACAAGCAATTTTTGCTAGCAGTTTCCAAACCGATAGAAAGGAGAAACCTTGTCTTTATTACAAAATATACCAAAATATATGTTTATATGTTTTAAATAATGTTTTCTAACTGTTCATTTAATATAATATAAATGCTAATATTCACCACATGACCACATGTGTGGTGTGTGTGTGTGTGTGTGTGTGTCTGTGTGACAGAGAGGAGAGAGAGAGAGAGAGAGAGAGAGAGAGAGAGAGAGAGAGAGAGAGAAGTGGTAGAATGAAACTGTACATGTTTAGAAAAAGTGCTTAATAAGTTTTGTGTACAGAAAATGAGGCTCCAGGGCATGTTTACAAGGCAATAGCTGAGAGACAGTGAAATTGCCTTGCATGTGAAAGGAACATGAGTATAGTTGTGGGAGAGGAGAGACAGAGGTATAGAGATGAAATGAGACATGAGCAGGGCAGCAAGACAGAAAGCTACAGCCTGAATGAAAAATGGGGCACTCCTATGGCAGGATGATCAAAGGGCTTAACGAAAAAGGATGCCTAAGACTTCATGTGAACTCATGTTGCTGATACATGGTCTCCTTTGGTCACCTCGAAACTTTACCTTGTTTTATATCCTAACACCTTTTGTGGGTGTTTGGGGGAAATAAAAATGGCTGAATTCCACATCTGAGTCAGTGCAGAGGGAGAGGTAGAGAAATGCTACAGGGGCGGCCTTGGCATGAGACCGGGAGTTCAGTAGAAAAAAACCTGGCACAAGTGATTGGAACAGCAAACCCCAGAAAGCACACAGGTCTTAGCTATGGCCCCAAACTCCTGCTGAGATCTTGAGAGGAGGAAAACCAATTTTATTAAATCTCAAAGGTAAGATGGTGTCGGTTGACACTTGGTTTACATTGATATAATGAAAAATAACTGAGTTAACACTCTGCAATTTTTCTCCCCACATATCATAAGTATGTCCATGTTTTTGAAAATATATTCTATCCAAATCTGAATTCTTAAAAACCTTATTACAAATATCCCATCCCAATTAAAAATATATAAAACATTTTCCAGGTCCATGATTCCAGATGAGAGTGGAAGGTATTTGTACCATCCTTATAATTTCATTTCAGTAGATCTGGGTATTTAATTTTTATTGTATCCCTATAAATAAATAAATGCTGAATGGCCAGTGACTTTCTCCCTTATATTTTAAAGAGTAAAATTGCATACAAAATATTAGAACCTCTAATTAGATATATTGAGCTGAATTTAATTGGTGTGAGCAACTGAAACAGATTTCTGTGGTTCTTTTTCTATATTATTTTTCAACTTTTGGAGTTAAGAGTTAAGATATAGGCTATATGACATGAGGTTAGTTTGATTTTTTTTAGTGGCTATAGATGGATATTCCTGTCGATACAAACTCTTCAGCTTGGTGTTTTTTTTTGATGCAAAATATTGATCTCGACTATCAGCTACTAACATAAACAGATGCATGGACCTGAGATATCATTTGCGAAAGATCAGTGGGAACACTTGACTCAAAGCCAGGGCTTAGGACTTGCTTTCCTTCCCATGGGCCACTTCTCTGATTGCTGCATTTGAAATTATGATCTCTAACCCTGAGGTTTAAGGATTTTTCTTACACTTTATATCAAACATAACAAAATATAGACCACTGACAAAAATTAATGCCAGCCTGCTATTTTAAGGGGTCAGTGACTCTATGGTTTTAAAATCTAAAATCTGTTAATTCTGCCTCTCTGGACCTGTTCATGAGACATTCTTCCTCGATGAGAGCTGTGACCAGTCTTTCCCACTTGTGGGTCAGAACCTCCAGAGATCCTCCAAGAACTTAAGGATATTAGGAATCACATGGAATCACTTTATTTCTGTCAATCTATGTATGTATATGACTGCTTATTAAATGTAGGTAGATGTTGTGGTTAATAAAATACAAAGTCATTAAAAAGTACAAATAAGTTAATAGTCATCTTTGTTTTTAGAAATTTTGGTCAGTGAAGTATTAGAATTATAGAGATTATCATGTGGCTGTCCGATCGTTTCACTTTATATTTAAGAAGGGATTTGCAAAATAGTCAAAAAGTTTTGAAACAACCTAAAAGTCCAACATAAGAAGGCTATTTAAAGAAAAGTTGGCATGTTTTTATGATTGAATATTAGTCATTAAAAACCATGTTATAGTGTAAAATATTGAATGACAAAGAAAATATGTTAGCAAAGTATTGTTATATGGCAAGAAGCAGAATATAAGCCAGTATCATGGTATGATACTATCATTTAAAAAACTTCAGACAGACAGGTGGTATATAGGCTAAAAGGATATCATCACAAAGTTGTTGTTTATCTTTGGGTAATGAAATTACTGGTTTTTTATTTTTTCATTTCTTTTCACTTTCTAAATCTTCTACAGTTTCAGTTCTATGAGAAAATTTCTCTTTAAGGATCCTTTTATTAAGGAGTTTCTATTGTCCCATGAATAATCAGTGTTGATGATCCTTCACCTTTTCCATCCAGTAGAAATGCTAAAGTGGTTTAATATTTTGGGTATGTGAGAAGATGCCCCTTAGCTTTTGCTGGCAGTCGTCTTCTCAGTCTTGCTAGTGATGCGACTTGATGCCTGTCACCATAACTTGGGGATGAAGAGCAATTGAAGCTTCATTCTCAGGAAACAGGAAAGGCCTCCCTTAAGGGCTATGAGGAGATGGGGAGTCATTTAAAAGAGGTAAGAGGTTATTAAAAGCCCTCCCTTGTCTCTGAACAACAATGTATGTGCATATGAGTGTGCATGGCATATATGTGCAGAGTGTTTTCAATAAGGGAAAATTGTAATTAGAACCAAGTGCTGCTCTGGGCTAGAGTAGGCCATTACTGCCCCTTCTGCAGAGTTGCAGATGGACAGAATTATGTTGCCTTAATAATGAGAGTCTTAAGTGCCAGCTGTCATACAGCATGGCAGCCCTCCACACTAACAAAGCCCTCATTAAATGGTTTGCTGGGAATAATTTGCCTGCTCTCCTTGCCTTTCTAGCAACTGACAACTCCACCCAACCTCCGCTCCCCCCAGACCTCCAATGGACACCCTTAATCACTGAAAAAGGAGTCTGTGTGAGTGTGTGATGTGATGGTAATTTTTTAAATACAATATGTCTTCATATTATTTTTATGCCCTGTTTCAAAAGTTTTTAAATGAGGTTGGGAGCTAACATCCTGTGCTATCATTCATTCTGTGGCAAAATAATAATTGCTAATTTTCCTCTTCAGAGAACCAGAGCTTTATCGGAATAGCATTATGCAAATGACTATGCAAATGTCAACCAGAGGAGTATCTGGGAAAAAAAAGTTCATATAAAACCTTCAGAACACATCCAAACTTGTCTGAAAAAAAAAATAACTGAATATTTTAAACTATAAGGTCACTATGGAGCAAAGGGAATTTATTGCTAATGAGAATTTTTCATGGAAGCTCTGCTCTCACAATAAAAGAGGTAGGACATATATTAGTATTTATTCTAGCTAAATTTACTTATGATACTACAATTGTCTTTGTCAACTGTTAAGTCTCCTTGGAGTGAGTCTCTTCGTCTTTTGTATGATACAATAGTTCAGAATATTTGATGTTCAACCTCTTAGCGTTAAGAATTCTTTATTTTCTCCATTGATAATATATAATGAGTGTTTTCAACTTCTTTATGTTGAATTATTGGAAGTAAATGCTTGGTAATACAGGCTAAAATGTTCAAATGTCTCAAGACATAACTTTTAGGGTATAGGTAAAGAAAGGATTGTCTTTAAAAATTTTACATTATTTCTTAGGATACACCTTTTGGAGCACTGGGGAAACAGATTGACTAAAGGAAGGCTACCCTCCAGTACTGGTTATTTTACACCTGCTGAATGCAAATATTTAATGATCAAAAAAGGAAAAATTATTATTTAGTAAATTCTGCATTAATAGAAATTCAAGATTTTATTTTTGTTCATTTCTTTTAAGGGTCAATTCTTTGAATTTTTTTAAGGGTCAATATGGGAAGAATAATTGAAAGAACCTTGGTTTAAAATCTACATAAATAATAAAATCCATACCCAAGGGTGACCTATAAGGTAACAGGAGAAAAACCACAGGTCTTTTTGCTGTAAAATATCCCACCCACACTGCCCTGAAATTCCCACTGAAAGGTTCTTTTCTCTATGGTGCAATCTGTTGCCAGAAAGTAGTGATTATTGGGCTAGTGTGAATGAAGCTTGGTTGCCTGCGTCTAAACCATGGGCCAGTCATAGAAAATGAGCACCTGGGGACCCCACCTAAGGCTACCCCATCAGAATCACTTTTGAGGGCCTCAGATTTGCATTTGCAGCAGACTCAGCACCCTAAAATACTACATTAGATGGTGACAAATTAAATAAATAAATAAATTTTTAGTTTCCTTATAAGGTTGTTAACCAAGGAGACAAAGAAGGAAGTAGTTTTATGATGGTGGGTGGCTAGAAGGAGATGGGCCACAGTGAGAATGTGAAGATGGAAAGATGAAGAATGGAGAAGAGAGAAGTTGATGGTGACTAATGAAAACTTTAGTGATTTGACACTTTTGTCTAAGGCCAGACACCCCCTGAGGTTTCTGGGGTAAAAACACTCAGAAGCCAAGCCTTTGGAGTCCAACAGACCTGTGTATGACCACAGCTACTCCCTACATTAATTAACATCTCTGAAATCGGTTTCCTTGTCTGAACACTGGGCATAAAGGAAGAGTTGTTATGAGGATTAAAAGTGGCCAAACCAGTAAGACAAAAATATCGTGATGGCCGAGAGTGTGGTTTTTGGAGCCGGGTTTCCAGATATCATTGAGTCTCAACTCCAACACTTACTACTTAGTGATCCTGGCAGACTAATCCGTCTGCACATGTTTTCTCATTCAGTCACTGATGTTAGAAAATTGGTATTTGCCTCCTAGGATAGTTGGGGTGGGGTTATGAGAAAAAACATATCAAGAATCTGTAACAGCCCCAGCATATAATATGCCATTCAATAAATGTTAGTTCTCATTATTATTTCAATGAGAAGAAATAAAGAAGCTGGCATCTGGTGGAAATTTAATAAATCATAGCTATTATTCGTAGTAATAATCATTCCTGGCTTCAACACAGGTCTATTACCAAAACCCTCTTATGCAATCCTGGCTGAACCCCCGTGCCTTGTTCCTAGTGTCTGATAATCATGCTATTGAGGTTATTTGTGATAACATCTGGTTAGGAGAGTGATTATTGTACAATAGTGTAGGCACATATAATTGAGCAGAGCTGTATCTGAATGTTTCATGAAGGTGTGTGGGTGGAGGGACCTATAGCCTGGGGTGACCCGCCCGCAGGGAGAGAGTGAGGCGGCAGGTGGGTGCAGCATCGACTTGCTAAGAGCTCATCTCCGGGAAACTAATAGATGCACTTTAAAAAATCATTGAAAATCCCAAAATGGTACCCTCTTCATTAAGTCTCACATTCCCGCAGGTTCTGTCATTGTTTGCCTCTTGAGTCAAACTACCCAACAAGCCTCACAATGGAGCCTACCGCTTTTTCATGGTTGGAGACAATTGTGATATTTTTACCTCTGTAAAATGCTGTGTATCTGTTTTTAAAAAATCCTCAAATTGGAATTGGTACCCAGCTCGTTTATTATCCATTATTGTGACATAATCCCTGCAATCTCTGTTAAAAGAGAAAAAGAAAAGAAAAGGAAACATGCAAGAGTGCTGTTTAACCTGAACTTCTTGCTGAGCATTGAAGTAATTTATAGTTAAATGTAAATTGGAGTGGAGGTGATATGGTGTGTGTGTGTGTGTGTGTGTGTGTGTGTGTGTGCGTGTGCGTGTGCGTGTGTGTGTGTGTGTGTGAGAGAGAGAGAGAGAGAGAGAGAGAGAGAGAGAGAGAGAGAGAGAGGGACCCAAGCTCTCATTTCACTTGGGCAAAATGACATGCGCAGTGGGAAGCACTAAAAGGCACTTTAGACAGGAGAATTCTCCGGTGTGAACATTTTCATTTTGGCGACCATGGGTCTACCTAACTTGGTTTTGCAAAGCTGAACTAACTGGATGCTAGTGTTTTGTGTCTATTACATTTAAGGCTTTAAAAAGATAGTGTGGATAACGTTATTGGCTAGAAGCCATTAAGGAAACTGGTAAATTTCTTCTGGTGGCTCAAGCTGAGTTCTACCTTAGACTGAAATATTAGACAGAAATAGAATGTCTATTGTATGAAAAGCAGGTCTCAATACCCCAACTGTCTCACCATGGGTCTATTGGGGAGTGGGTCCAGCTAAAATCCTCTGGAGCATGGTTGTTGTTATTTTGTTTTTTAAAATTATTTATTAAAGCAGACAGCCTTCTTGTTCTCCTGAAGTGCATGAAAACAGGAAGCAAAAAAACTGCACAGCATAAACCAAAGAAATCTTTCAATTAGTGAGCGGTGTTAAGAGAGGAAATAGGAAGGATCATGTATTCTATGTATATAAACAAAACAGTTATTTTTTGAATAAAATTAATGACACGACTAAAGCATCAGATAATCTTTGTTACCTACTGCATGCTTGGGTAGAGAGTGCTGGCCAAAGAAAGAGGCTATCTCCAAGGACCTTACATTGTAGTGGGAAACTGAAACAAAAAGCAGCATTATTATTTCAGACATAAAGAAACTGGCATCTGGTGGAAATTTAATAAAGCAAAATAAAGCAAAGCAACCTACAACAATGCTGGGTATATAAAACTAGAGTACGTGACACTTGATAGGTGTCACTTTGTGGGCTATCTATTAATAACTACAGAAAATGTAAGACTTTTCAAAGAATTGGTGACCCCTCAGTATGTTTGAGCAGGGAAGTGACCTAATCAAAGTGGCAATTGCGGAAACCTAATCTGATGGAGTTAGGCAGGAAAGATTGATCCAGGAAGGAAGGGTCTGGAAGCCGGACATTGAGCAGGAAAGTGTTGTAAGAAGCTGTAGGAAGTGGTCCTGTCCAGAGGTAGGGTAGAATGCAAAGGTATAGGAAAAGAAGAAATTATAGTCAAAATTTATAATTTAGAAGTGAATAATTAATGAGCAAGAAATCCAATTACCAGCTAGAAAGCATCTAAGTTGCTTTGCTGGAGTCTAAGGCAAAAAAAAATAGTTGCTTCAGGCCTCCCTGGTGGCACAGAGGTTAAGCGCTGCACTGTGGAACTGTTTTGCAGCAGCGACATGAGTTCAACGCCTGGCAGGGGAGATTCCCACATGGCGTGGCAGACCTCTCCTGCCTCGCCCGCTGCTCCCCTCAGCAGTCTATTTCCATCGATCTGCCTGTGCTGCTCCCCACTCTGTCTCTGGTGAACCCTCTCGCTGCCCCACGCCTCTGGCCTGTACCCCAGCTTGTATGCATAAATAAATAAATCTTTAAAAAAAATAGTTGCTTCAATCAACTCCTGAAGAATAACTATGAGCCCAGTGTCTTTATTGGCCAACTAATTCTTTTGTGAGAGCTTCTAGGATAACATAAACCAATGCCTAAAAATGCATTCCTACCATTTAGTCTGTTTGTGTGAGTGTGTATGTTTTTGTGTATGTTCATTTATTAATATCAGTATAGGAAGGAGCTTTTAGTATGGAAATGGCCATCTTACCTTTGTCAAGCTTGGAGTTTAAAGAGGAATTATGATATTATTTGAAATTTTTTTTCCCCAAAGTACAACTTCTTTACCAGAGGAAAATGATAAAAATTCTGAAAATGAATTATATGGCAGATGAGGCCTAGCAAGTTGTCATTTTGTAATTTCTGCCACCTGAGAGTCCTGTTGCCCATGACCAATATGACATTCACTATGGTAAAAGCATTGCTTAAGTCTTTCAAAAAAGGAAGAAAAATTGGAAAATGAAGTTCAACATTGCCTTTAACTTATGAATATAGTGGGTATTCAGAGTGGAAAAGAAAACTTGGAATTTTGAGAGGTGTGGGAGGCAAAGGTTAAGCATATGGTACATGCTAATTCAATGTATAGCGTTCTATTCATTGACACTGGTTTTCTCTCTTGCTTCTACAAAGAGTTGTAAACAAGAGAAAAATAAAAGAATTGGGTACAGGGCTTAGCTCTTTGGTCATAATCCACTGGGGAACATATGTTCCATAGAATATTTATGAGGGATGATCTTTGCAATTGGTAGGAAAGTGTTCTCAAGTGTTGCTATGAATTAGAAAGTGTGTGTAATTATGGGCTGATTCCCCTAAGCAATTTTCATTTTTAGGTAAAGGTTCTGTCTGAAATCTAAGATCTTTAACCCTTTAATACCATACTGTTGAAAAAGTCACTTTGGCTTCAAAGGCTTCAGCTCTCAGAGACTGTTTTAAATACTCAAATATAGTCCTCCTTCTGTTACGCTCTTCTTAAAATGACCTCTTAGTCATACTATGTTCTTAATCTCTCTCTTCCCATTGGTAAGTTTCATGGGAATCTGTAGCTGGATATCCAGTTTTGACCTCTTCTTTGAGCTTCAGATTCCTATATCCAGTTGTTGACTCAGTTTTTCTACTTGAATATTTCATAATCACCTCAAATTTATTATGACTAAAAAAATACTCTTTCCTTAGCAAACATATATCTCACCATGTCTTCTCCATGGCCAGTATTCTTAGTCCAAGTCTTGGAACCATCCTTGACTCTGCTTTCTCCCTCACACACGGTGGCCAATCCATCAAGTACCAAGTATCTAATCCTCAAGTATGTCCTAAGTGTATTTGTTTCCCATCATCCTCTTCACTACTATCTGAGTCCGTCTACCATCCTACCTTTGTAAATGTATTTGAATTTGTCTCCTTGATGAGGTAAAAAATAAATCAATAAAATTATTTCCTTGCACCCAAACCTCCAGTGGCTTCCTATTGAGGTTATAATAAATTTCCAGAGACTTATTGGCCTGCCAAAACCCTGTGGTACCTGACAGGATCTGACACCTTCTCCTTCATTTTGTTCAGTGGATCAGATGTAATGGATTCCTTTTAGAATCTCAGAGAAGCACAGAACCTTTGCAAACCACTGTAGAGAACTTTCCCCCTAGATCTAATATGTCTTATTTGCCCTGATTATCTCCAGTACCAGAAAGGGTGACGTAAATGTGGTGAACACTAGATGAAAGAATGAATAAAGTCAGCATTATAGAAATACCTTGATTTGCATTCAAGGTATTATCAAGATCAGGGCAAATCCAGATTTCCTAGAAAATTCAGTAAAATTGAGGAAGAAGTGTAGAAAATACTTCTATTTACCTAGAAGGTGTATACACGTGTGTGTGTATGTATATATACATCAATATATGTTAAGAATACATTATAATTCTAGAGATCACATCATCAAGAAATTATGTAATCATTTTCACAACTCTTTTATGACAATGCTAAATATTCCTAGAGATAAGAAGAGGTAATGTTTAAAAGCACATCTGTGCTTTGATTTTTGAATGGATAAGTCATAATGGTGGGTGTTTTACATATGAATTTGGATATGGAAAGATTACAGGGGCAGTGCAAATGAGAAATATCACTTTTTAGCTGATTTTTTTTAACATATGCTGTGGTAAATGGTGAGTGCATACCAGAACTCTTTTGAAGTCAAACCCCAAATCAGATATATTTTTAGATGAAATGAAACATATACAAAATATTAATTTCAATATTGAACAATAATATACTTAATCCTCCACTTTAAGCATTGTTTGGTCAAGAGAGCAGCTATTCCGTCTTTCACAAAGAGCTGACAATTGGCTTCTTCCATGGTTGAAAGCAAATTACTAATGAGCAAGCTTGATTATTATATAATTTAATTCAACTTTCTCGCTTGCCCATTTAAAGATACATACAAAAAACCTTTTTCTAAAGAAACCTTTTAGCTTTTCTTCCCTCAGGATTGCTATTAATAAGTATACCAAAAGCAAAAAAGATTTGAGCTATTTTAAAATATGCAACCCATAGTAATGAATTAATTACCATATAATACTTAAAGCTTTGATTATTCGTACATGAGAGCTTCCATTATTAATGATTGCTTATGAAATTAATCTTTCTAATTTCCATTATGATTCAAATTAACTTGATTAGTTGGTCTCATGATTCACATTTCTATCAACCTCTACTTTTAATTTCTGAAGCATGAAATGACATAAAATGTCTTTAGGGGAAAAGCACTTAAAATTAAGATTTTTACTTTGATGTACTAAGTAAATGAATTGAATTAAATGAATAATAATTGAACTTTGTTTTCACACACTGTCCTCTGGTGTTTAAATGTCTACATTGCATGTTAAAATGAAAACCCAAAATCAAATGCAAGAAGTTAATAGCATCTTGCACTTGGAAAGATAGTTTATCTTTGTGTTCTGTCTAGTAATTATCTGCCTTATCAGGATTGTGGGTTAACGAATAGAAAATTCAAGTGAAATGATGAAAATTGAACACATTTCTAATAATTTAAAACTAAAGATTTATTGAATATATGTGAGTGTTGTCAGGGTGTACACTATCTTTCCAGGAATGCATACTCATTACTAAAGACAACTTCATTTCCCTGCCTACATTTTCTGCTGAAGACTTTGGAGTTTTCACTGGAGGTTTTGCTTAGATGGTATGATCTCGTGTAAGCATGAAGTACAATTAGGCCCTTAATCAGGGCTCTGTGCTTTTTTTAGGAACTACGTAATCCTAACAAATAACCCCCAGTTTAATAGTCCCTTCCCCTCTCCCCCAACATCTTCTCTCCCTTCATTTAAACTGAAACCAGAGTTAAAGCTTTTTAACTACTATTTCTTTATTGCACTTTATTTTACGTATCTTTTGGATTGGTTGGAGGCTGAATTTGTGGACTTAATTTTTTATATTGCTTTTTAATTTTCTTAAGCAGTCTCTTCCACCCCCACCCCATTTTATTTTAAATGATGATTGTCTTCATGCTGCTTTTTCGAACATGAGTCTAATTTTATTTGTTTGGTAGAACTGACTCAGGAAGCTCAGTGAGGTCCCAGGATATGGGAAATTATAAATGTCAGTCTCAGGAAATTTATCATTTCATGACAATATGTTCACTGAGGACTAGTCATTCTAAGTAATTAGCATGATGCCATCAGGGAAAAGCTTACTGGGACTGTGTGTATTTACAGGTACATGCATTTCCCTGAAGCTGAGAGGACAATTTTCAGACACATTAACAGGGACATTTCCTGTTCAGTGGGGAGGGCTGACTGGATGACCCCTTAAGTGATTTGTCAACATGGAGAATCTGTGACCTAGGATATCCTCTCATAAATTTCCCACTGCAGGGCAGTGACGTGTGGTACTCAGCAAAGCCCGTTCTCACGTCATCTCCCAAAGACGTGAGGTTTCCTTTTAGAGTGGCTTATACCCCAGAGAATTAGGACTAGCGATCTGATGCTTCTTCTCAGAGGAACATAGAGTATATACACATTGAGAAAGAAATGTGTCTTCCAGATCACCTGCTTAGATGGATGACAGACCTTCTGGTTGTATTCAGGATGTTCTATTTTGAAGGTTCATGAGTGCAGAGAGCATGCTTGCCTTTGCTCACTCTTGAACCCCTTGTATCTAGCAAAATATGCCTGCCATGGACCAGGCATTCAATAAAGATTTGTTAAAGGAATAAATGAGTAAAAATTGGCATGCTAAAATCCAAAGCATCTAAACGATGACTTTTTAACATTCTATTATTGATATCACTCTCTACATCTAATCTATGTTTTACACCTTGAAAAGAGATTACCTTGGAAGTTATCCTCTAGCAATGCTGTGGAGAATAACAGGAGTTGGAGGTGTGACTAGGCAAGCACTGTGTGCAAGCTCGGAGTTCTGAGTAGGTGTGCACAGCTAATTAAATCTGGTGTGCCTCTGTTTCTTTTTTTAAAATGATTTTTATATTTATTTATTTATTTTTTTTTTATTGTTATTTATGTCTTTTACATTTTGTATTCCCCTTGGGCAACCCACCACCAATATGCATACAAGAATTGAGGTGTAAATGGAACCGAATAGAATACCCAGAATTAAAGCCACATATCTATGAACAGCTAATCTTTGACAAAGGAGCAAAGAAAATGCAGTGGAACAAGGACAGTTTATTCAATAAATGGTGCTGGGAAAACTGGACAGCCACATGCAAAAAAATGAAGATCGGAAGAGC
>PVIJ01013230.1:0-46058 GCA_004024925.1 Scalopus aquaticus | reverse complement strand
GCAAATAATTCATATACATAAATGAACACTAAATATAGATATACTACATATATATTGCTGGAGGAACTCACTCAAAGGGGTACAAGGAAACTTTCTGGGGTGATAGAATGTCCTGTCTTGATTGGGATGTGGTTCCACGAGTGTTATAGTTGTCAGAATACACCATACTGTAAACTTACAGTGTGTATATTAAGAACGAGGCAGAGTTGACTGGAGATCCGAGTAGTGCATCCACATGTACATTGTAGATCTAAGCTAAAACAGTGCTAAGAGATGTCCCTATTACTGATGGCAAAATTTTGGTCATCAGGGTTCAGGCACACCATGCCAGTTTTTGTAAAGACCAATATTTATCTGGCAGGAAAGTTAATTCTAAACTTTATAGACTATACTCCTTTTTTAAAATGAGCACTTACTCACAGTGAGAAGGTGTTTAACATTTCTATACAAATCTTAATAAATGCTACCTCTTGATCACAGTAGCTGACAATTTTTGTAGTGTGATCAAAGTCTCTTTACACCTGAGGAAATATGCTTTGACCTTGAATAATGTCTGTCCTGTCAGTTGCTGGAAAATGCAAAAGATGATAATTGGGTGAACATGTGAACCATTGACAGATTTGTAAACTGACTGTAACAGTCACATTGTTTTATCATAAAATGAAATGCTGACAATAACATGGGCTAATGTAGGGATAGCCTGGTTTTGGGGAGATAAGTGGAACCTATTGTAACAGTTCAGATAAGATATAATTAGGGGTTGAATTAAGGCAGGTATGTGGAAAACAGACTATGTTGAAGTATTTGTCATGGTTTGGATAGTCACAAATGTAATAATCTACAGTGGAATTTCTAGAGTGTCCCATCTCATTGAAAATAAAATTTGGTATTCTGATGGCCTATGCAGTCATGGATGGAAGAGTCCTGTCTCCTCCCCAGATTTCCCATTTTCCTTTACTGATCAGCAGCCAGTGACTTCTCACCTTCAAACACAAAGCCATTGCCTCC
This sequence comes from Scalopus aquaticus, assembly GCA_004024925.1. NCBI lineage: Eukaryota > Metazoa > Chordata > Mammalia > Eulipotyphla > Talpidae > Scalopus > Scalopus aquaticus. Next base: position 45,050 of record PVIJ01013230.1, on the reverse strand, counting down.
TCAGATATTTTGCTTTTGCTCTTTCTTTAGCCTAAAATGTTCTTTAGCCATATCTTTTCAGGACTGGCTCCTCATTGTTTAGGCTTCAGTTCAAATTCAATGCATTGGCAAGTTCTTAAGACTAGCCCCTACCTACCCACTTTATCATGTTATACTACTGTATTTAGCCTGCATCAAAATCTAAGATTATTTGTTTACTAATTTATTGCTTGTCACTACCACTGCCATGAGTATTGTATTCTTCATTATAATTCTGGTTCCCAGAACAGTGCCTGGTACAAATATTCTTTGGATGGATAAGTAGGTCATACTTGCAACATATTTGAATGCATCAGAATGATATTATTATGAATGAAAAATCATCAACATATATTATCATAAATTTTATAAATATGTGTATATTATGGTAAATATACCTATGTATATTCTGACTCTACATATTGCGTTGGTTTAGAGAGATTTATAGGACTCAGTGTAAATGAGCCATAGTTGAGAGGATACATATTATCTCCTTAATTGTAATACTGCACTTTACTTGTTTTCATTCATTGATTCACTCATAATTCTTTCACTTAGCACTTACTGAGAATCTCAGGACATAAAAAATGCTGAAATCACAATATGTGTAAATAATATGCATGTGAAAGTATTGAGATTGAAGAAATTGTGTTTGGAAGAGGGGTTGAGGAAGTATGAAAGCTTTGAAAAGGACTTGACATTTCAGGTTGGTTCTAAATTATAATAGAAGTAGATCAGTCAGAGAGAGGAAAAGGGGCTGAAGGGAAAACTTGAGCAAAGGTAAGAACTATAGGAGCTGAGGGGTTCACTTGTGGTGAATAAAGTTTAGTGTGTGCCTGTGAGAATGGCCCATATCAAAAAGACTGGAAACAATAAGTGTTGGAGAGAGTGTGTAGAAAAAGGGGCTCTCATTCACTGTTGGTGGGAATGCAAATTGGGGCAGCCTCTATAGGAAAACACTATTAAAATTCCCTCTAAAACTAAAAATGGAAATGCCAAATGATCCAGCAATACTGCTCCTCAGTATTTATTAGTAGAATATAAGAACTCTAATGTGAAAATACATAAGCTCCTCTATGCTCATGGCAGCAGTGTTCATAATAGCCAGGACATGGGATCAACCTAAACATCCACTTACAATGATTAGATAAAGAAGTTGTGCTGTATGTAAAGTGTAGTGTGTACACATAAATTACAATGTGTCTTAGACAGTAGTAGAGAGCGATGTTGGAAAAATATGTTGAAATTTGGTAATAAAGAACCTCTAATGCCATGCAAGTACTGTATCCAGTAGGTAATTGAGGAGCCTTCAAAGGATTTTATCTAGGAATGTGATGTGTACAGATTTGTGATTTGAAAGAAAATTCCTAGAGTTTGAGATTGAGACTAAATGCATAGAGATTACTTGAAAGACCATTGCACTTTTGAAGAAATTAGACCTAAATTAAGGTAGTGGCTAGATGAATAGGAGGAAAGGACAAATTTCAGAATTAGAATTGATGGGTCTTGGGACCTAGAGGGGAGTGTGGGGCAAAGTGGACATAGAGCTGACTATGAGTTTGTGGTTGGGAGTTTTGTAGACAGAGCTGTAATTGATCCACTGTGACCTGCAATTGATTGGCCCTCCTGGTTCACCTCATTTCCTTCATTGACCTTTCTCCCTAACTTTAACTCCAGAACAGAGGTTTTCTTCTACTTTGGGCTCATTAATACTTCTTTTCATTCACGAGGTATAGAACCTGCTAGCTAATCAATCCACACAAGTAACCTTTCCTTTTCCTCTGTGTCAGCAGCTGAGTGTCTTACAGATTGATTCAATATGCTCTCAATTCTGTCAAAACTGTTTCGGAATACCTGGAGAGCAATTTCACTGCCTTGTGGGTTTGCACATCTTCTAACAATCTGCTGTAATACTTTAATTCACTCAACTTTTTCTTCTTACCCCTTTTATCACTTACATCAGTCCACAGATAATGTAAATTCCATCCTCCATGGTTTCTAAAGATTCACTCTTAGTCATTAAGTGAGATACAGGTTTTTGACTATGGGTTTCAATTCTGAAATAACTGTAGGGAGAAATAAGTGTATTATGGGTTGTTTCTTAATTATCAGAACTTACAACTGAGACAAAGAGAAGAGATTCTTTATCTCTTTCTTTTCCTTTCCCATTTTGCTTGTGTCCTTCCTCTTCCCTTTCAACTGTCTTCTTCCCCCCCTCCTTCCTTCCCTTCATTATATTAAATATAAGTACTGTAAAAACAGCAAGAATACTATGATAAGATTTAAAAAAAAGGTTTCCAATCTCTTTTATACCCACAAATATTAATGCTTAGCATACATAAGGCACTTCATGTTTGCCAAGTGGATTTTGGATTAAATTATTTTTACTGAGGTAGTATAAGTTTTAATGATATAGAATCATGCATGTTACACTGGTCAACAAATTTTTACAAAAGTCATGTTACTGAAATAAAATTAGTCATTTCCTATCAATTTTGTATGTGCTCAACACGAATATGACAATCAAATTCTAATTTTGGCTCTAGTGCTTTTTGTAATCTGCAATAAATTGATGTTTACATCATGAAATGCATGCCAATAGTAATAGGCCTATGGTTAATACCTGTAAAAAATCAAGTCATAGACTGCTTCTTAGATTTCTTCGCTTGTCTCATATACAGCTGTTCAGGAGCATCTCTGGGGAGTGTCCAGCAGTAGTGAGCCAACATTGTAGTGGACCATTTTCCCTGGTATCTTTGTTCCATCAAACATTGATGAAAATGTTTGCCATGTTCATCACTAACCATACCACAGTTTTCAGGGAAGAAATCCAGATGGGAATGAAGGAAGTGGATCTTTAGAGACATATTGCAAACAAGTTTCTGATACTGCATCAGCATGTCTTTTACTAATCCCTTGCAGTTTTCTGCCCTGACATTCCCAAGAAAGTTTGTAGACACTAGGCGAAAAGCATTCCATGATTGTTTCGCATCACCCTGCAGCAAGTTGTTGAACCAGTCATCTTTGAAGAGCTCTTGAATCTGAGGACCAACAAAAACTCCCTCTTTAATCTTTGCTTTGCTTTTGATATAAAATAATTGTGACATCTTCTTCTAGAAGATTCCATTGTTGGAGTCTTTATCCTAGCAATTCTGCCTTGTTCTTGTATAAGTCCAAATCACGAACCAGGTCCTTTAGTTCTTTCTGTGTCAGTCTGTGTGGGGTTGATGATGCACCACAGTGAAAATATGGATCAGGAGAAGAACAGGTCGGCTCACTCTTGTCCTCATCAGATGAATCAAGAGAAGATTCTGCTGGAGGTTCTGGATAGGAAGTCCCTCACCATGTGGAACTCGTCTCAGTGAAGATGGAATGTTTGGGTAGACTATTCTTGGCCTTTTTTGCTTTGTTATTTTGCTGGAAAGAGGAGGAACCAAGCAGAAGTCACAGTCTTTTATGTGGTTGCTTGGCTCTCTCCACACCATGGGGACTGCAAATGGCATTGATGGTCTTTTGCCATTTCACCACTGTGAAAGCTGTGTTGTACATGTAGCACAGCATAGATGAGGGGCCCAAGGCTTGTCTTGGTCACCAACCTTGCATGTGAAGTAAAGATGATAAGCCTTCTTCACTTGACAAGTGAGACTTTTCTTCTGGTTGGCAAATGTCACTCCCCCACAAATAGTGCAGAAATTGTCCACGCTATTAACTTACTTTCGATGCATTGCTGTTCTGTATTGTGCTTACATGGATAAAATAATAACAGTTCTATGGAACGGTAGCTTAAATTGTGTCGCACGAAGTCTGAAATATTTTCAATGCTCAACCTTTCTGACAGGGCTTTCTATTGTGCACTACTGACAACAGCTTACTTAAGTAGCCACCTGGCAGTAGTATTGCATTGCATCAGAAAATGATGCAATCAACTCTGGATGATGTGTGCATGATGATATGCAATGTGATGCAATATTACATCAATCTAGGCTGATTTAGGATGTTGCTGCAGTCCTACTGGATAAATTTACATGGGGAAACATATAAAATGAATTATGTGAAATATCTTCAAAACGAGAGCTAATAAAAAATTTTCAGTTATATTCATGTTCAGCACACCAAGATGCTACAGATTAGGGCCCTTTTAAGTCAGTAACGATCTCAATATTGACCAGTTTTATCACACTATTTCCACCATGAAAGCACTGGTAATTCTCCACCATAGTCATAGAGCCCTTGTCCTCTTGGCTCCCAGCTCTCAGTTTCTCATCTGTTAGCCTCAGTTTTACAGTCAGATTTCGAGGGTTTATGTTTGGTTTGGTTTTGTCTGTTTCTTTGCTCTTTTCCTTTACATTCCATATATAAATGATATCATCTGTTATTTGTCTTTCTCTTTCTGACTTACTTCACTTAGCATAATCCTCACCATCCATGTTGTCACAAATGGAAAGTGTTCATCTTTTTTGATAGCTGTATTGTATTCGTTGTGTATATATGCCACATCATCTTAATCCACTCATCTGTCATTGGACGCTTATTTCTCTAGCTTTGCTATTGTAAATCGTGCCTCAATGAACATAGGAGTGCATAAATTTTTTTGATTTAGTGTTTTTGTATTCTTTGGTAGTTACCAGGATCCAGTTGCTGGATTATGTGGAAGATGTATGTATGTCTGTGTGTATGGTTTTCCGTAGGGGAAGCACGAACAGTGTAGAAAATTTCTTTCTTCTCCATATCCTGCCAAAATTGTCATTTCTGAACTTTTTGACATGGTACATTTTCTTGAGTGTGAGATGGTATTTCATTGTGGTTTTAACTTGAATTTTCCTGACTATAAGCGACATTTTTTCATGTGCCTGTTGATCATCTATATGTCGTCTCTGGAGAAGGGTCTAGTTAGCTCTTCTGCCCTTCTTTTTTTTTTATTGTCAAGGGCCTTTTTAAGGGTTATTAATTTGTTTTCATACCCATCATGGGAAAATAATAGAATTACATCTTTGCTTAGCAGATGAAAAACCTAAGATACACAGTCTCTGATTTGATCATTTTTCTAAAGACTTGAAGTTAAAAATATTTTTTTTTTTTGGTTGTCTTGATGCTATATTTGCAGACAGCAAGTCCCAGGTCCAAGTAGTTGTTATGATTCATTTGTTAACATTGTCCTAACATTAAGATGACTATGAGTTTCATTCCTTGAACATAGCTGTTAATTTTATTTTATAATAGGAAAAATATAATTTTGTATTGGTACTTCATTTTTGTAATCTGCAAAGAAGGTTTAAATTCTTAAATCTCACTTAAAAGGAAAAAAATAAATCTGTTCTTAACTATTCTTGATGTTTGAAAGGGTGTTTTTACAAATCAAGAAAAAAAAATCCAAGTAAACTTGTTTGTCATTGGCTGAATAAAGCTGAAGTTCAGATGACATAGTTCTTATAATCTATTACTTGGCATGAAGAATTATTTTAAATTACTGCAATAGCACTGACTCATCCAGAATAGCATCTGCTGGAAGACCACCAACAGAATACCAGGGATTTGTTGCAGTCATTATAATGACAATAAACAAATTGGCTAACTCCAGGGCTAGCAATTTTGTTGAAACACATTATAGTTTTCAAAACTTCAGCAGAATCTATACCAGTGATCTCAACTTAAACAAATTCTATGTATCACTGTTGCTTAATTCCTATTACTATCTATAAACCAACACATAACATTTTGTCAAATGTCATAAATTTGATTTTAGCTTACACAGAATTTTGTTATTTATTTTTGTTTTATATTTGTTACAATATTAATTGTTATTTTTTACTATAAAATTAGGGTTGGAGTTTATCATTATAAAGTTAGGTTGAAAATTACTGAGGCTAAAGAATCATTAGTTAAAAAAACCCAAAGATGATTGTATTCATTTTCTGGGTCTGACATAAAAAGTACAACATACTAGCTGACTTTAAAACAACAGAAATGTTTTGTGTTTAGTTTTGTTTGGTAGAGGTTAAAAACTGAGGTTGGCAGGTCTGTACTCCCTCAAAAACACATAGGGAAAGATATATTCTAGCCTCTCTTTTAGCAAAGAGAGAATTGTAAAGAGAGTTCCTGAAGTGTCAGGTGTTCTTGGTATTGTAGACATCTTTCCCTGTTTCTCTTCAGATAGTCTTCCATTTGTAAACACCTGTCTCTGTGTTCAAAACCCTTTTTATTTTCATATTGACTTAGGGTTCCTAATGACTTCATTTTAATTTGATTTTATCTCTTTCTTCTATAAAGACTCTATTTCTAAGAAAATGCTTCAATTACTAGTATATATTAGGGGTTCAGCATATTACTTTTGGGTGACAGAGTTGAACCCATAACAGTGCTTTTACTCCTAGCCACCTGGTTGCTAAATAAAAACAAAAGACAGGATTGTGCAATTCCTTGAAGAAATTTGGCAACCAAGATAATTTTTTTAATTTAAAAAATATTTAATTTTTATGTTAAAAGCCTCCACTTTTCAATTTTTTACATGCTTCAAGTTGCATTACTGTAAAGATATCTCTGTTGACATGTTGGTATATTTCTAATATTTATACTACAATACATATATTCCTATATTCTAAATCACTGATGGTCTCTTTAGTTCTATATTCTGCAGTTAATCTTAACCATAAAGTTAAATTCAATTATAATATATTTCAGTTCTAAAAATCCATTTTTATTAATAATTTATCTGGTAAAGTTGATAATCTTGTTTTTTTTTTTAATTTCTTTGAAAATATTAAGCACAGTTATTTGTAAGTTCTTAGTCGATAATTCCTTTGTTCAGATTCCCTGTGGATCTGCTTCTATCTTCTGTTATTTCGCTTAGGCTTTGACTGCGCTATTTTACTTAACCATATGCCTAGTTATTACCATTATTTATTTTGCCAGATACAAATAAATACAAATTAAAAATAACTTGAGGCTTAGGTTGATGTTATTTTCCATCAGATAAAATTTATGTTCATTTCTTATAGGTGACTAAGGGCTTCAGTAATCGAGATTTGCTTTTGTTCAAATAGAGGTTTTGATCACTTGAGACTGGTTTATGCTTTGTTCACCCTTATTCCATTGCCTAATAGATTTACCAATTTCATTCCCCTTGGCACATTCTGAACTTGAACTTTCTATCAAGGCTCATGAATTAAAAACTTAGCAGAGCTTCTCAACATCTCAATTCTTTGCTGTAGAAACAGCAGAGACTCATTGGGGAAATTAGACATACATGCAGGTTGATTTTTCTGTGGGTTTATTTTCTTTTGAATTTTTACTTTGTAATTTTTACTTTTTTGTTTTATTCCTATACATTTCAAAATATTATTTAAAACATTTTACCCACATTTATTTGTTTTTCCAAGTTAGAGAGCTGATCTGAAATATCTAGTCTACAATTATTAAAAGCTGATTTTCCTTCCACTAATTTTTGAAACTCAATATGTGAGTATCTATTATTTTAAAATATTTATTTTCAAATCTGGCTGATTGTTTTTGACAGTGTTTTGTTCTTGTTTATATATCTTGTTTTCCTCTTTCTTTTTACTTTATTTTTTTGTGCTTCCAAGTAAATATGATGATTATATACATACATACATACATACATACATATATATATATAAATATATATATAATTTGTATCTTTTAAATTAGTGTGTATTCCCTGTAGGTTTCCCACCACCAATTCACCCGTGAACCATCACCATAGTCCCTTGTGCTCTTTTCTCCCATTTTGATCCCTTGTCTTCTCCATCCCTCACAGAATGTCTCTTATTTATGGTTGCCTGCTAGTTTGTTATTGTTGTTATTTTCATCTCCTGATCTCTTATTTGGATCCCCCATATTCCTCCTATAAGTGAAACCATCTGATAGTTTTCTTTTTCCTTCTGGCTTATCTCGCTGAGCATGATCCCTTCTAGCTCCATCCATTTTGCTGCAAATGACATGAGTTTATCTTTTTTGATTGCTGAATAGCATTCCGTTGTGTGTATGTACCACATCTTCTGATCCAGTCATCTATTTTTGAGGATTTGGGTTTTTCCCATATCTTAGCTATTGTAAATAGTGCTGCAATAAACATAGGGATGCATGTATCCTTTTGGATTAATGTTTTTGTGACCTTTGGGTAGACTCCTAGGAGTAGTATTATTGGATCATATGGCAGCTCCATTTTCAGTAGTTTGAGGAATTGCCATACAACTTTCCATAGTGGTTGGACCAGTTTGCATTGCCACCAACAGTGTAGGAGAGTTCTTTTTTCTCCACATCATCACCAACATTTGTTGTTTACTGTTTTTTTTTTTTAAGTATGTGCCATTCTTGCTGGTGTAAGGTGGTATCTCATTGTGGTTTTCCTTTGCATTTCCCTGATTATGAGGGATGTTGAACATTTTTTTCATATGCATGTTTGCCATTTGCATTTCTTCTTTGGAGAAGTGTCTTTTAAGTTCTTCTGCTCATTTTTAACTGGATTCTTTGCTTTGTTTTTGTTGAGTCATGCACGTTCTTTGCAGATCTTTGTGATCAGTCCCTTATCAGTTTTATGGAGTGCAAAAATTTTCCCCCAGTCATTAGGGTGTCTCTTTGTTTTGGTTAATCTCTCTTTTGCTGTACAGAAGCTTTTCAGTTTGATGTAATCCCAGCTGTTTATCTTTTCCTTCATTTTCTTTGCTTTGGGGGATGTCTTTTTAAAGAAATTGCTAAGATGTATGTCATATAGTGTTTTGCCTATACTGTCTTCTATATATTTTACAATTTCAGGTCGTATAGCCAAGTCTTTTACCCATTTTGAGTTGGGTTTTGTGTGTGGTTTGAGGTAGTAGCCTAGCTTCATTTTTTTTTTTTGGCATGAAGCCATCCAGTTTTCCCAGCACCGTTTATTGAACAAAGTGTCCTTGTTCCATTGCATATTCTTTGCACCTTTATCAAAGGTTACTTGTCCATAAATATGTGAGTATATTTCTGGGTTGTCTATTCGATTCCATTGGTCTCTGTGTCTATTTTTGTTCCAGTACCATGTAGTTTTAATTATTATGGCTTTGTAGTGTAAAGTCTGGGAAGTCTCCATTCTCCTTCTTTTTGGTCAGTAGAGCTTTGGCTATTCGAGATTTCTTTTGATTCCATATAAATTTCACCAGTATTCCTTCTATCTTTTTGAATAATGTCATTGAGATTTTTATTGGAATAGTGTTGAATCTCTAAGTTGCTTTTGATAGTATGGCCATTTTGATAATGTTAATTCTTCCAATCCATGAGCAGGAAATGTCTTTCCATTTCTTTGTGTCGTCTTCAATTTCTTTTAATAATGTTTTATTGTTTTCTTTTTATAGGTCCTTTACCTCTTTTGTTAAGTTTATTCCCAGGTATTTGATTTTTTTTTTTTTTAGTTTTAATTGTAAAAGGGATGGTTTTCTTGCTTTCTTCTTCGGATTGGTTGTTTGTGTATAGGAAGTCTACTGATTTTTGTGTGTTGCTTTTGTATCCTGCTACTTTACTAAACTGATTATTTTGATTAGTTTTTCTGTGGAGTTTTTAGGGTTCTCTATGTATATTATCATATCATCTGCAAATAGTGATAGCTTTACTTCTTCTTTCCCTGTTGGTTTCCTTGTATGTCTTTTTCTTGCTTTATTGCTCTGGCTAGGACTTCCAGTATTATATTGAAAAGCAGTAGTGGTAGTGGGCATCCTTGTCTTTTTCTAGATCTTAAGGGAAAGGCTTTCAGCTTTTCACTGTTGAGGATGATATTGGCTGTGATTTTGTTGTATATGGCCTTTATCATGTTAACATACGTTCCTTGTATCCCTAGAATTTCAAGGGCTTTCGTCATAAACAATTGTTGAACTTTGCCAAATGCTTTTTCAGCATCTATTGATATGATCATATGGTTTTTATTTTTCTTTTTGTTGATGTATTGGATTATATTAATTGATTATCTGATGTTGAATGATCCCTGTGCCTCTGGGATAAATCCCACTTGGTCATGGTGAATTATCTTTTTGATGCATTGCTGGATTCTATTGGCTAGAATTTTATTGAGGATTTTTGCATCAGTGTTCATTAGAGAGATTGGCCTATAGTTTTTTTTTTTTTGTGTGTGTGTTATCCTGGCAGTTTTGGTATTAGTGTAATGTTGGCTTCATAAAACATTTGGTAGTATTCCTTCCTTCTCAGTTTTTTGAAAGAGTTTGAAAGAGTTTGTCCTACACAAACTCTTTCTTTTTAAAAGATATTATTTATAATTACTTTATACTCTTTAATATTTTCAGAAATCAAAAAGTTTAGGGGTTTTAAACTTGAGGTTTGAGTCTATTCATTCTCAAAATTTGTGGAATACCTCTTCATGTGCTTAGTAATTTGTTTTTATTATAGTTCATATTTTGTTGAACTTCTATGGGAAAGTTGGAGACCAAATTTAGGGTATAATTCCTTTTGAAGAAATGTATATTGCTCCTAGTGGGTAATTTTGGAGGATACTGAGTAGATAACACTCTAACATATTTTTAGTTTCAGGTTTCTCTGGCTGCCCAGATGGTATATATTTAAATTTTGGCCTAAATGACTGCAGGTCTATAGGGCAAATTCTAAGAACAACGATTATGATGTGTGGTGTATGTGTGTGTGTGTGTGTGTGTGTGTCCTAGAGTCCTGGTAAAGATAGGCAGGTTCTTGGTGGGTTTCCATTGCTAGTATGTGGATGTTTTTAACTAGTGCTATAGTATCTTTATGGCCCCAAATTAATGAAGTCCCTAGATTGTGGGTCCTTTACTGGGTTGTAGATTTGAATACATGTCCTGGATATGTTGGGTAAAGAAAAATACATCTAACACATCCAAAATAGTTTATTAACAAAGAGGTAACATAATTCTTTAAGCCAGAAATAAACAAGTCAGGCAAGTAATATGAAGGCATGGAGTTGCTAAGAATTGACATTATGAGGTGGTAGGGACATTGTTTAAAATATTCAAATTTTTTAAAAAAGATGACCAAGATAGCATTTCCTAAAGGTACTTTACTCAGGCACTATCAGTTTTGACCTGTGCCCCTGCCCAACAAATACCTTGATAATATACTTTGAGACTTAAATATGTGATAATATTTCCTGATGCATTATGCCAGCACCCAAATTTCACATTTATGTTTGATCCCTGACAGTCTGAGTTGCTTGGGCTTATGTTTTCGAAACCCTGTGCTTGGTGTAGCCTTTGTTCTGCATTTTTTTTTGAAGAAGCAGACCATGTTTAGTATACATTAAATATAATGGATCAAGGGCTTCCTAATCACAGTAAATTGAAGGAGTTTGGATATAGGATCTGTTCTGTAAATTACGGATTTCAGAGGCTAAAATTAGCAGTGTTCATGATTTAGAGAATAAAAGTTACTGTTAAAACACTATGCATAAAATGTTTCCACTACTAATCCATGTTATATGATGATGAGAGAAATGAAGTGAAATAGAAGATTAATGAAAAAATCAATGGTAATTTCTGTCTTCTTACTAAATAAGAGTTGATTTGTATCATCACTTTTAGCATCTAAGTATAAATGGGAATCAAATCAGGTCTAGAGGAAAATTTGTGTTGAATTTTATGCCCCAATATAGGCAAGGTATAGTGCCTAATTCCACAGTTTCCCACTTACAGGATGACCATAAGCCATTTTTTCCACATCCAGACTAGATTCTTGGCAAACTCTTCCTATATGTCAAGAAGAATGCTGCAGAAATATATTTCTTATTTAATTTCTACTATTCTCTTAAATGGCAGTTTGTAGAATGCATCTGGGTGTACAGCTAATGACCCATGAGCAATAAGCAACTGTTTAAGTAAAATGCACTATGAAAAAGCTTTTACCAAACAGCATTTTAATATTTTAAATAGATTTTCCATTGCAGGCTCTTTGTAACTGGATTAGTTCTCTGATGTGTTCTGACAGAGCTGTGGTTAGGGATACTCCATTAACTTTGTCTGTCATCTTATTTTCCCTAGTATCCAGCAGAACACCCTTATATTTCATAATTTGTATTGCTATCAGTGCTGATTTGTAAATGTGCAAATTATAATTAACAGTGGCTACTACTTCTATTAAATATTAAATCATTCTTGCAGCTTATATTTTCCACAGCAGATGGAGCCCTGTGGTATGCAAATAGACTTTCCTTACATTGTCAGCAATTTTTAACCTATATTTTAGCTTAAAAATACATTTCCCCATTTGCTTTATGTTTTCTATAGCATTTAGGTTAATATTTATTTACTGCAGATTCTCTTTCTACCAATAAGAATTTCATGGACTATTACATCCCAGTACTGTGGTTTTGTTTCTCTTCATTAATAGCTCCTTAATCATCTAGCTTGCTTGTAAGTACCAGAGCTGGTTATTTGTACTGATGCTGCAGTATTGCATAAGAAGCATTTAGTTATATTTTAATATGTACAGCAGAAGCAAAAATGTTGGGTACACTATCGTAGGTTTTAATTTGAAATCCAATCTATGTGCACATTTTCCCCCAGAATAAGCAAAAGCATTTAAGGTTTTATATTGTGTCTTAAACATTCTATTAAATGTCATCAGCCGATTCAGGAAAATGTATTGCAAAAATATTAGAGAAGTATAAAATGTGTAAATGTAATAGATGCTTGGGACATGGAGGGGAATGTAAAAGTCTAACATTTATCAGGTAACCATAAACCACTAAGAAACATTGATAGAAAGTAACATTCTTATGATATATTGTATCTTAAGCATGAACTCTTATTTCTGGTATTTATTGCAGTGCTGTTGTATTACAAAAAAAAAACAAAAACTCTAATCCAGAATTATTGCAACTTTTCCTAACTGTGGATTTCTAGAGTAAGAATATTTTGTCCGAGGAGTTAGTTCTAACTTTCTAAACAATGAAAGAATATATACTCTTTAAACCCACTGGAATCACAAGGTTGTTTCCTTGACAGGTTTTTAATGGCAAGTTAAGACTGCCAGGGAAACCGTAGAACTCAAAGGCATTAACTGACAAATTAAGCAAAGAGTAATGAAAACTTCGATGTATTTGCATCATCATTCATTGAACTGTAATTGCCTTAGCAGCAGAAAATTAAATTGTAACAAGTAAGGGTCTTGACATTTCCCGCAATTTCTAAAAAAAGTTTGTGCATGCCGTGGAGGATAAACAGCAGTCACATGAAATACTGGATGTGAGTCTTTTTAATTAATTAACTTTATTTATTTATTTTTGGGAATCAGCCATTCGATAAGACATGCAAGGTTATTGAAAGAGTCTGCTTTTTGGATCTTTAACATTGAAAAGTTTTGGTCTGTTGCATATGATGCAATTATAAATAGGATCAAGTTCAAGGTATAGGACCTGTTGGTTTATGGAAACAATTAGAAATGACTTGCCAATTATATGATCTCCTTCTGGGGTAGAAAGAAAGATCAGGAATAGGTAGGGATAATTGTTCAGATCTTGCCTGTATAGATGTCATTTGAAGGTCCAGTGGAAAACGTATTCGTTTATTCATGACTAGCTAAAGAAAGTAATCTCCAGGTAACATATTTCTTTTCCTTCCAAGAAGAAATATCTTTGTTATTGTTTTTTAAAGAATATGAATACCAGAAGGAATTCAAGACACTTAGAAAGAAAATCACATCAGATTTTTCAGTGGGTATCCTATAGGATTCAGAACAGAGAGCACACACAACAACTTTATAAAATAAAATTTTGGATTCATTGAAAGTTACAGTTATGGAACCCACAAGGACAGCCTGCCTAACCTTTCTGTGGGCTTCAGAGATTGTGAATTTCCCAACAGATAATGCCTCAGCTTCGGGTGGGAAGCTGTGATGAACATTTGAGTGAGAAAATATGTGTGTGAGTTAGAGCATCTGCTTTCATTACTTAGTTTTCAAGAGGACACTGCAAGTCAAGGAAATGAGTGGGTTTTATCCTGGAAGACGTCCAGGGGAAACTAGATCTTCTTAAGAAGACAAAGGAAGAACAGATTTTAGCAGCAACTGAGGAGGGAGCTGTGGGCGAGATTATGTGAGGGGAGGATTCACTGTGTTGGTCGGGGGGAGCTCTGCTCAGCTGGGCACTGTGTGTTCTCCCTTAGCCCCATGGAGACTTGTTCAGGGCCCAAGGGTAGATGGTTTAAAATCTTGACATTAAAATATTCCAAAATGAGGTATCCTAAGAGAAAGCTTTTGACTCAGATAATTTAACAGGATAGACTGGAAAGAAGGCTTCCATAGAACATTCATTAAAGCCTGCAAGAAGGATCCCAGTAGGCATGGAGAGAATAACAAGTAACTTGACTTGGTGTGGAATTGCAGATTTAAAGTTTAGGGAAGATCTTCCATAAGAAGATTCAATCTCAGAGGCAAATAATTTCATTAGTGATTCATAAACCACAAAAGAGGAGAGGATTTGTATACTGTTCAAATGGTATATAGATATATATTTAGCACATATATATATATATATATATATATATATATATATATATATATATATATATATATATATATCATGAAAAGGCAAAATGTGAGATATGGTACAATAGTGATAAATAGGGTAAGGTCAATAGACACATCAACATCTGTCATACCAGAGGAGACAATCAGGGTAGTTTCTTTCCCCTCTTCATTTAGGAGCTAGGGCTAACTAAGAATTGAGTTGGGGTGGAGTAGAAAAAGAGAAGAATGGGATATTTCTAGATGGACCACTTAACAGGGCTTTGTTGCTTTGTTTTGACTGAATGCTTATAATGTACTCTGGGCATTCATACTATCTATCAGTAACTCCTTGTATTTACTCGTCAATGTCCTTTCTGAACATTATTTTCTTTCTTGTGTAGTTTAGCAAACAACATATATATCACCAGTTTTGGTTCTCTTAGCTTTCTGTCCACGATTTCCTATGAAAACTCCAGTATTCAAGATCTGTCACCAATACCACCATGAGACTAAAGTATCAGGTGGACAAAGTGGAATTCAAAGTTCTTTCATCCCCATTTTACTGGATGCTTTCTCCTGCTGAGACCTTCCTGTCACCTACTTCAGGGAGTCCAATTACAATTGCCCCCCTCTGTCATACCTCACCCTTCTACCATCCTCTTCTTCTGACATCATCTAAATGTATAAGTTCTATGACCTATGACCTCAGTACCTTAAGGTCTTGAGATAGCATTTGCCTTTTGCTAGAGGGGGGAATATCAGAGACCCTGTGCTAGGACCAGGAGGATAGGGGCTTCCTTTGTTTCCCTTTCCATCATCAACTACTTTGACTAGGAGGAAACTTGACCTGTCTACTTTAAGTCCAATCAGTTGTGTGAGGTTCCCAAATAAATGCCTTCTTTCTAAAAAACCAACTGAAATAAATATCTTTCAACACATTCTCCAAAATAGTGCTTGTTCAGTATCTGTGAGCTCACACAAATCTATGCAATAGCTTTAGGCTTAGTAGAAGGCCTATAGTAAATTTAAGTAAAAGTAATCTTAAGGTATCTAGCTTTACAGAACAGTTGAACTATCCTTGACTTCATGTTCCTGATATTTTATTTTAAATTTCTATGAATTCTGCTTTTGAAGACCTTCAATATAGTTGCTATAAATAAATATGTTTTCTGGAAAACTTGACTTGAGGAAAACTCCATGCAATAAGCTTTGTTTCTTGTGGGGATTGGATGGTACTAATGCATAATCCCATAATTGTGTAAAATGTTCTATATGCTAAATTTTGAGAATTTGCAGTATGCACTATTGTATTAAAGACCTGAGAAGTCCTGTAATGAAAAAGTCTCTTTGAACTTGTTTAATTCAGCATTTCCCAAATCTGTAATTCTTTTATACACAACATTCTGAGGAACTAGTTTTCCAATTAATACAATTGTGGAGATTGGGTGGGGCTTGATGCTGTAGGCATTTGCTTATATTCTATTTACTTTAGCAGAAAGTTAAGGAGAAAATGTGTTGGAAGAAAATATAGGCAGCAAAAGTAAACACACCCACTTCTGAAAACTCATTTTTTCATTAAAAATTTGCCAAACACAAACATGTAAACAATACTGAATCAGGATTTTAGGGAGCTTCACTCAAAAAGAAAAAAAAGGTGTAATCTTTGTCTTGAGGTGTTTAGAGGCAGGCAGTTTCAGAAACAGGAAATCAAAGACTCTGGCCTGCATACACATGACTGATTCAGTGACTAGTGGTGAGATAGCTTCCAGTGGATGAGTCTTGATTTAGGGAGGATCTAACAAAACAACTGTGTCCTTCATAAAGTGTAAAATGCTATACAGATGCTAGGTATTGTTTCTACTATACTTGTCTTTATTATTCTTAAGCTAATAATTAATGAAAATTATTTTATATGCTTTCCATTTGTTTTCTCCCTTAATTTTTACAACCCTAAGTGTTAGATACTATTATCATTCCATTTTACAGATGAGAAAACTGAGGTTTACAGAATTTAAATCATCAGTCTGAGTAAAATACCTGTGCATTTTCAGTGTGCTAGAACTGTGCTGTGTTCAGACACACTGGAATTAATTCTTTTATTCAACTAATACCTACTACTTGCTGTGTATTGTTTTAAGTCCTGTATATACATTAGTAACAAAATGGTAGTAAAATTTCTGTCCTTGTGAAATTTAAATTCCAGTGAAGAAGAGAGACAATCAGCATAATAAATGTGTAAACTACGTAGAGTGCTAGAAGATGATGGGTGCAACAAAGAAAAATAGAATAGGACAAGGGGTAATTAGGAGTGTGGGGAGAATGGGGGAGAAATATAGTTTTAAATGGATTGGACAGGGTTGCCTGTTGGGATAGTGACTGCCGAGTGAAGATTTGAAGGAGGTGAGAGTATGCATTATATGCAGAAAGAAGTGTGTTTTAGTCAGAGGGGATGAATAGTGCAAAGGTCTTGAGGTATGAAAATGTTGGGCATGAATGAGAAACAGTATGTCCAGTGGAATTGAAATAGTTTGAGTGAGGGGAAGAGTAGAAAGATCATATTGTGCAAGTCTTGCAGACCCCTGCTAGGGTACAATGGGAGACATGGGAGGATTTTCAGCAGAGGAGTGACATGACCTGATGTATATTTTAAAAGGATCACTTTGGTCATTTTGTTGAGAATACACTGTAGGGGTTAAAGGTAAAAGCAGGGAAATAAAAAACAGCTCATTCCTGGTACAGAATGAAGTGAATTAGAACGTGCTTCCAAATCTCATTCGATGTACATTAAACTCGGTTAGTTCATTTTCCATATAGCAAAATGAGTAAGCTGGGGAGCCCCATTTGAACACCTATTTATCTTGGCCAAATACTTTATTCTAGCATCTTGAAGTCATTTATTTGGCCATGTTGGTGCTATAACCAAAATGAGTTTTTCTATAATAGTGACATAAATCCTGGAATTCCAATAGAAGATTGGATTAAATAAGACTTTTTATTTTGGTGGGTGGTGTATTCCAACTACTTCTTTATCAAAACCAGTATAATTTCCAGTATAGACTGGGTAGTGATTTGAAAAATCATTTATCTAGGTTCCATCTGAAGGTAGAATATAGATTAATGTGGAATATCATTAAAAGTCATATCTTACTCTGCAGAAATAGGATAAGAACCATGATTTTTGGAAAACAAGACATGGTCAACTGACATAATGGGAATATGGATTTATATGGAATAATCATTGATATTATGATCCAGCTCCCTTGCCTTCAGATCCACTTGGTTGAGTCTGGATAAGGAATTTGATGCTGTTGTTCTTATTGTGGTGATAGACCTGGAAATCACATAAACTGTGGTAAGCTCATTTATGGATATTCCAGTAACTTTATGGACCATGCGTGGGTTAATGATAGGGCAGAATTGCCATTAAAGCAGAATACCATTAGTTAATCCACTGGTGACGTACATTAGTGACACTTGAAAAGTTACGCAGTAGAGGCTTTTTAGTAGTTTCATTCCATCCCCCAAGATTTTTAGATGTTTTATATGAACTTGTGATTCTCCCATTTACCTTCAATGAATTACTCAGATCACTGTCACCTACCAGGTAATACACTTGAGAAGACTTTCTTTTAATGGGACAAGATTGCCTATTTTCTTTCAAAATGCAATACAGTTATCCTGGAATTATAAGTCTACTGTGTGAGCAAGAAGCACCTTCAACTGAAATACAGATTGCACAGTTCATTGTGAATATGAATTATATTTTCTTTATTTACTCAAGGGCTCATGATTGGGAGTCAAATGCAGACTGTTAAAAGTATTTGATTAATCTGAGTCCTTGCTTTCATATCGGATTTATCTTTTGTTAAGAATTGACCAATGACAATCAGTTACCTGATAGAAATATCTGTGGTACTCACCATAACAGCACATATATGTACTAAAAATGGGAACAATACAAAGATTAGAATGTTCCCTGTGCTAAGATGATACACAGATTAGCACAATATTCTGTATTTTTTAACTAAACATACTTGGTAATCAATGTACAATATATGCATTTATCAAAACATTAATTTGTACACTAGAAATGTATGCAATGTTTTATGTCTGTTATATCTCAATAAAACTCACAGAAAAGACAAATATTTGTATTTGGAGGCTGAAGGAAGGAACAAAGAGATGGGTGAGGCAATTCCATCTTTTAAGACGATACTTAGGAATTTAGGAAGAAATTGAAAATGCAAGATGCTGTATTAAGCACATGTATAGTTACCTGAAATCCAGCATCATTTTAAAACAAAGTGGTGAAGAGGGTATAAATGTTAGTATTCCATTGCCATCCCTGACACCACAAATCTACAGCCTACTATTTTCCTACCATACGTTTCCTAATGATGCTTCTGTTGATAGAAAGCCCCAGTCATTTTTTATTAATGGATGCTGTGACTTCTTCCCATTCTCTTTCCATTGGCACAGCATTTACTGATTAAGGATGCTGGGCAAGTCAGAATATTCCTTGCATAATGATTGGTTACTTGGAATGGGTACCAGCTCTTTCTTTGTGATAAAGAACAGTGTATATAAATAAGGGTAAGAGATTTTCTTGATGTTCAAGGTCTTTGGTCTCTGAGTTACAGACTATAAATTTCCTGGGCCACATTTGAGATGCAGAACTTCCACTGAAGTCAAAAGAAGTTTGGTAAAAATATTAATGGCAGGAAAATGCACTATTATTATTTATTATTATTTCTTTTTGACTGCTCTGAACATAATTTGGTGCATAAAGTATTGAAGAAGTTTTGCATTTTTTTTCCAGTGGCTCATTTTCATGCAAATGTTTATCACATTTCTTGGTATTGTTTTCTTCTATCATATATATTTCCATCTTCCATGGGTAAATCAACATCTTCATCCATATTGCACATTCAGCGGCTGTAAATTCAGCCTGTATTCTCATTAAATGTTACGAATATGTGATTTTCATTTATGATTTTAGTGGGTGTTTTTGAAATTTCCACAGCAGCATCTGGCCAGGAAATAGTGTCTGTGAATCAGAATTACTACACCTAATTTTATTTTTCTTCTGTATACTAATTTCTCTAATCCTCTCCTAGCAAACAGGGTGCAATTTGGATTCTTTTCTATACTAATTCTCAGAGAACCCCCCTCCTGTACAGATTTTAGGGTTGATTCTGGTTTTCCTGGTTTGCATGACTCAAGGAACAATGAAAGCAATTCTCAAGTCTCCCCCCAACCCCTTCCTCACCATCAACTCTGACATCTAAGTCACCACTGTGGTATAATCATACCAGTGCAAGTGCCCCTAGGAGGTATCACTGTGTCCAGCTTCAGTCCCTTCTAATTTCTTGATGTTGCTGATAGAAGGAATCTTTTAAAATGCAGGTATGCCTCTGCCTCTTCCTGCTCAAAACCTTTTTTCTTGTCCTGAAGATAAAGACAAAATTCTTGAATGTAGCTCATGAAAATATCCCTTCATGCCTCTCCAGACTACCATTCCACCGTCTCCCTCACTCTCTATGCTTCCAACACAGGGATCTGTCTGAATTCCCAAATCATTACTTTCTTTCACCTCCACATTTTATACATGATCTTCTTTATGCTTGCCTCATTATTGTACTACATATGCCCCTGAATATATCCTAGTCATCCTTCAAGTCTCAGCTTCACTCTCCTCTTCTGAGAGACCATTCCCACTGCCAACTATAGCCTCAATATTCCCATTGGATCCTGCACTCTACCCTTCAAAATAGCCATCACGTCTGTGACTTTTTGCTCCATGCCTTCCCTAGTAGATTGCTATTTTTGTGAGTACAGTGAACATAGCTCTGTTATTTATTGTTCTACCACCAGCACCTTGCACAAAAGTAGGCATTTGGGGACCTCATAGCTATGAAATAAATGTTTGGTGACTTGACTTAGTTTTGAGCCCGCTGCTGTCCTCACCACTTTCTCCCACTGCTGTCATTGCTTTGTATTCACTTCTTTCCAAGAAAATGGTGGGATAGGTATGCTTATTTGGAGACTTTGCAGATACTCACCATCCTTTTTCCTTTCTCTCTGGAGCTGCTTCCTGATATTAATTTTCACTCTGGGAGCTCCATCCTCTTTGGAGTGACTGAAACACCCACGTATGAGTAGGAGATGACTAGCCTGGGAGATGGGAGACTTGAGTTTGAACTTGCCATGACATTAGCTGGATTTTTAACCACAGGCATGTCGCTTAATCTGTCTGGGCATAATTCCCCTATGCTACAAAATGAGATGAACAGACTAGACCAAATCTGGGGTCTCCTTTGTGAAGCTAATCAGCTTTATTGTATGTGGTTTAAGGATAGGTTAACCTGCTGTCTTGGAGCAGAGGAGAAAAAAGTTTGAGAAGTAACTCAATGAAAATTCAGCATATATTCCTGGAGGGGACCTAGAATAGAATAGTGTTTCCTTTAACATGTGCTTTCCCTTTCAGACCACTGTGTTTCACAGCAGGTCTGGACAGCAGTGAGGGAGGATAGTGGGCAAGGAGAAAGAGAGAGAGAGAGAGAGAGAGGGAGGGAGGGAGGAAGGGAGGGAGAGAGAGATATCTAGGCAATTAATATGATTGCTATGAGTATCACTTCTTCCACTACACATTTGTATATGCATTTATGGTGTTAACTGTGTTGGAATTATATAAGGGCTTTAAAAGGCAATATTTATAAGATGGGTTATTATGTCTTTTTAGCTGGTCTTCCTGTCTGTAACCTAAGGTGCTGCTAATCATGTAGTAACTGGTTGCTCCACAGAGACTCACCTCCACTCTCCCCAAACCATGGATCTGCAGATGAGTTTGACCTGTCAGGGTATAGCCCTGGATTTTTGATGTCAAGACTAAGGTAAAGCTTTCTGGTGGTTAAAGTGAGAGAATGCAGGCATAGAAGATTCTTGCAGCTGAGTCTTTGTTTCCCAGAGAATTCCGATTTGCAGTTGGGGAAGACATGGAGAGAGGTACTGGTAATGATTGGTCAGATAGGATCCTGGTGCCATTAAGTCTTGGTCCTAGTTATTCCCAATTATATTCTTACCTTCCTCATCATATGAGGGATGAATTTACCTTTTTGCCTAAGCTAGCTCAATATTATGACTGTTCTTTCCTATAAACAGGATGGATGGAGTAGCATGCTATAGATTCTGAGGGGACCTTAGCTCTCCACACAATTATGCTCTTATTCTGTGTTTCCTCTTAGGTAAGCCTAGACATGATGGGTTGAAAAAAAAAAATCAAGAGTTTCTGTATTCTGAATTACAAGATTTCAATAATCAGTGATCTCTCCTTTTACTCCCCCCCCCCGATTTAGACTACTAATTCAAACAATATTTTTTATTCTTTGGAACTTTAAAAATATAACAGGTGTGAGTACTTAAATATGCTAATATATACTGTTGCCAGAGTGTAAAATTGGCGCCATATTTCTGGGTGGTGATTTTGTAATAAGTATCTGAAAGTCTTCTTTATAGTGCTTCACCCATTAATTCCATTTATACTATGCTATCCTATGGCAACAAGACTGTGCTTGGATATATGTGCAAATTTATTTATTGTAATTTAATTTGTGAAGATGAAAAATGAAATAACTTAATGAATGTCCAAATCAAAGGAGTTATTTAAATTCCATGCAGTCTTTCAAATAATTTTTAGAATATTTGATGACATGAGAAAACTCTGGTGATACATTTTTCAGGAAAATAGAGGCTATAAAATAGTTTTATATGCAGTATAATTATGTTTTGTATAACACACACATATACACATATCTGAAGAGCATCTGTGTGTGTTCAGAGCTCTTTGGCAAAAATATCAATAATGTTTCTTACTAGGGAGTTGGATTACTAGTGCGTAGAAGTCGATGTGATTAAACCCATTATCCCTCTTCTCTCCACACCATGTACAGAAGTCATTCTGCAAGTTGGTGACGTTGACCTTCACCTTGCATTCCACAGTTGATCCTTCATTGAGTGAAGTCAATCAGCATGATCACATCCCTCCAGCTATGGTTATTAGGGCAGAGTTAGACATGTCATCCGTGTCTGAGCCTGGATATAGTGCAAAGAGTTATATTGGCATTAATGTCCGGTTTAGAGATAGGCATATAATTTCATTAGATCTAATCACGAAGAACTGAAAGCCTTATATAAATAGTCAAGTGGGAGATGCCCATGCTCTCTCCCTGACCCTGTATGAAGAGGTATGGAGTCCTAGATGATATGGGAAGAGATTTTGTTACCATAGAGGGACACTGATCTTAAGGTGAACTGACACAAAGAAGACAGACCAAGAGGTGAAACGAGATTTTTTGTCTAATGACAATGTCATGTCTAAATCGAAACAGCACTAAAGTCTGCCCCAATTTTAGGATGAACTAACATAATACCTAATCATTTAAGCTAGGTGGCAGGTTTTCATTCCCTAAATCTAAAACAGATCAAATTCAAATAAAATGACTTTTACTTTATTCTTTATGCTTTCCAATATATATTTTAAAGGTTTTCTGCACTGAACACATGTTGCTTTTATATTATAAAAGATTATTTATTGAAAAATTGCTTTTTGCTAAAAGCTGGCAAAGACCCATTAAGGCAGTGTGTATTCTTCTTCTTACTCACTCTTCTCCTTCTTCTAACATCCTTCAATCCTCTTCCCCAAATTCCCACAAGAGCCAGAGAAGCCAACAAAATGTCAAAATTTTGTCATTTCATTAATTAGGAGACTTGAATTGGGTGAGGCACAGCCTATATTCTGTGAAATTGATTGGCAAGTGACTGGCAGAGCTACCCTCTAGCTAATGGGGCAATGGCAGAGGCAGGATTAATCACCACTGTTTATCACTGTTCTAAACATGTAGAAACCTTGGAGGATTCACAGAGACACTGATTATCACATGCTGACTGAAGAAGCTCTAAAGTCAAGATCTAGAGCTTCCTTGTCTAATTTGACAGTGTGGTCACAGGAAGAAACATCTTGAGCAATATGGATCATGAAAGGTAGAAGTAAATTTAAAGTAGGCACAGGCTCACCATCTAATGAGTTAGAGTCAGATTAACTAGGATGCAAGGCATAAAGCACTGGAGAGATTACTTCTTTTTTTAATTTATTTTATTATTATTATTTTTTAATTTGTGTCTTTTACATTACGGTATATTCCCCATAGGTTTCCCACCACCAATTCACCCGTGAACCATCACCACAGTCCCCTGTGCTCCCCTCTCCCCCATTCTGAGCCCCAATCCTCCCCCCTCTCTCTCTGGTTGACACTTTTATATTTGGTTCCCCTATATTCCTGTTATAAGTGAGACCATTCGATATCTTTTCTTTTTCCTGTTGGCTTATTTTGCTGACCATGATCCCTTCTAGTTCCATCCATGTTGCTGCAAATTGCATACGCTTATCTTTTTTGAATGCGGAATAGTAATCCATTGTGTATATGTACCACATCTTCTTCTTGGGAGATGAGCTTGTGTAAATGGTAGAGTATAGAATAATCCAGACTTTTCTTAAGAAGGTAATTCAGAAATGAAATTGGAAAGGAAGTATGGAGCCAGTGGCCAAGTATCTTTAGGATAAACTTGCTTACAGCTAATAAATGCTACCTTGGGAAGCAGTATGCTCACTGCAGAATCATTCTAATGATCGCACCCCTACATGTAATATGGAAAATCTTAGGCCAACTAAGACTGAATCAAGGACCTCTCTGTCCTTGAGTTTCCTCATCTGTAAAAGGCCAGACTAAGGTCAGAGTACAAGAACTTCTCCAGCTTAAAAATTCTACTGTTCTTCTGTTGGTCCATCCGTCTGCCCATCTGCATAAATCAGCCAATGAGGAGAACCTTGAAAGCCTGTGCACTCTGGAGCCAGTGTTAATTCCCTGCTGGCGAGGAAGGCATTCTCCCAAAGTGGTGCTCTCCGGGAGGTAGGGGGCTTTTGAAGTCGCTGCTGTTCTTCTTGCAGCTGCTCTGCAGAGGGGAAAAAAACCTGGATTTTAAAGAAGCAAATGGTCGGTTTTTAAACAAAATTAACGCACAGCTGCAAGCAGCACAATGAAAGTACATTTTAAAATAATCAGATGCTTTTGGGGCCTCCTTCTGCGCCAAAACAACTTCACTTCGCTGCTCTCTGGACTGCCTTTTAAGGCTGCAGCCTCAGGCTCCAACCATCCAGGGGTGAAGTGAGGCCTAAAGCAGTTGGTGTCAGAAAAGAGTCTGAAAGTTTTATGATCATGGGGTCCCCAGAGGCCTCAGCTGTTTGTTTGTTTGTTCTTATCTAATTAGGAGACCTTACATATTTTTGAAAAGCACCTGACAGCTAATAGGTTATTTTTAAAGGGTCATTTTGCTAAATACTCTTAAAAAATGTTCAGTGATCTTTTAAATTCCATTTAATGAACTAATGTTTATTTTATAACAGCAATAAAATGTGAACCCATACAGTCACTGAATGGTGCTTGAGATGACCAAGGTCTAAAATCACACTAATTTCTGAGTTTTCACCTCTACCTGGAACACTGAATTTTAGATGAAGATGCTATCTACTTAGAGGGTTGTTTAAAATACTTTACTCCACCCTGATGCATCTGCATGTAAATTTCTTCATGTTGCTTCAAGTGGCTCAGTTGACCTTAGAAGGAAAAGGCATAATAGATTTGGGTATTTTGAGAGAAGCCTAATAAAATACTTAACAAATTGGCAATGTCAGCTTTGTGTGAGATAAGATTAGATTCTGTTTCACGAGGAGCTGAGGCTAAGAATCACCTGGGAAGCTGGAGCTGGTGACCTCAGGGTAAATTGCTGTGAGCCACCTGTTAGTGGTGTAGCTCTCAGCAAGGCCCAGCATGTAGGCAGATTTCTTGCCTACATGGCAGGTGTAATAATTGCTACTTTACTTAATACCATGACAACCAAATGGGAGAGCAGAAACATAGTAAGCATCTTGTCCATCTTGTCTGAATAGTCTGACAAACATTTATTGAACAACTACTATGTTTTCAATATGAGCTTCCTTTATTCTGATGCAAAGGTTTAGTTTTTGAATCTTGGGAGGGTGAATGGGTTTAATATCTTGGGAAAATTAAAAAAAATAGGCCTAGGACAAATGAAAAACAAATACTGCGTAGAAAAAGAATGGGCCTTTTCACCTAAAGTTTGAAAATATCACTAAGTTCAAAAAAGCTTAGATAGATAAAGGAAGGGATGCTCTAATGGCAGACTTTAAAGGAAAACCTGGGGAAAAAAATCAAATAAATGTAATCTCTTGAGATTGCTCTTCTCAAAGTAAACTATGTCTTTGCGCAGAGTTAGGAAACTACTTACGACTAGAAGACAGTGCCTTTATTCTCATTATAAATAATGATATTGCTATCTATTTTTTGAATTTTGAAGAATATAAAATTATTATTATCATAATTAAGAATATTAGACCTGAGACCTTCTTTATTTAACCTGATAATTGTAGCAATGATAATGTCAGAGGTGTTCTGAATTCTCTATACATGAAATAACTAATTTTAATACAATAACCTTGTGGTAGTTACTGTTTCCTTTTACAAGTGAGAAAACTGGAGAAGTTGGATGACTTACCCAAGGTCACAGTTTAATGAGAGAGGCAGAACTTGAGGAAAGGCAGTTGCTCCAGAGTCTGCACTTAACCCACTTATTATGCAGTCATTTTCTTAACTATGTGTTAAAAATTGCTCTTAACACACTTATTCTTAAATATTATCACAAGCTATCTTGAAACATAATATACCATTTTAAAGACCTAAATCTAGACTATATGTGATCGTTTGGAACAAATATTTTCAGTGAAGTTTGCTATGTGTTTGCAATTGGTATCTATAGGAAGTTATATTTAGGAATCAAGTATATTCTTCCTTTAAGCATATGGGCTTTCAGGCACAAGATGCTTTATTCTGATGTAGGTGTGTAGTTTCTTTGTAAGTTTTAGGAAAATCCATCCTATCACAACATGTCAGCCAATCATAAGTCAAAAATCCTATTCTATGAATATACCTGTTACATTGTAAGCACTATACAAGGTGCAATTTCAAGAGAATAACAAGAATTTTCCATGACAAACATTTATTCCTGTCTTCTATAAGCTTAAGGGCTAATGAGTCATGTCACCTGAACACTGAAGGAACACAAAGAAACAGAAGGGGGAAATAGGTCTATATATATAGACCTATATATATGGGTAATCTATTCAACCATTCTATTCCAAATTATCTTTCAAAAAACACTTTGCCTACCTAGTCTCTGGCCTTCATGTCCGCACTGCTGACTCAGATCCTTATCAGTTGCTCCACAACTTTGCAGTAGCTTTTTGCTTGGTCTCTTCCTCCCAAATCCTACCTTCCATTCCATTTTGCATACCGTCTCCATGTCTCCCCTGATGGTTTACCACCTCATGGTAAAGCTTCAGCTCCTTAAGATGCCCTCTTAGTACAGCCGGTCACTAAATCCTCTGCCTAGTTTTCCAGGCTTTTCTTCCCTGATCCACTGTGCCCTTCATGCTTTGCTTCTTGAAGCTGTGCTGCCTTTTCTGTTTTGGCTGCCAAGACTAATCCAGTGAATTCTTTCAGACTGAATTTACCCATCACTTCACTAGGGGACCACCTCCTTACTCATCTCTTAGAAATAATTTTGCACCTCTCTTCTCCCATAACATTTTATAAAGACCTTTATAGGCTTTCCATGGTGTTTTATAATTCTTTGATTACAGACATGTCTGTCATCCTCCCCAGAAGGAGGGTCTGTAACATGAGGATTTTTGTCTTTGTCCCCCATCTGCAGTATCTAACAGTAAGTGCCTCAAATAGGGTGTTCTTTAACTGGTTGTTTGTTGAGGATAAGTGAATAATGGAAGAAACTGTTTTGCTAAAGTAAAGGGAAGATTTGAAAATGTTCTTTTAACTTTCTTTAATGAACTCACTTAAATACTGATTCAGTTGGAAGGCAAATAAAACATGGACTGGATGGCACATAGTGTGGGATGTAGCCCTCGATTGTCACTAATTAGCCTTATGGCCTTGGACAGTTCACTTATCTGATTGGTGCCTGGGTGTCTTCATCTAGACGATAAGAACACTGGTGTCTACCCCTGCCCCCCAGTGTTGCCATTAGCATCTAATAAAAAGAACTTGTAGTGCAAATGCTTTTGAAAAATACAAATAATAAAGCATTTCAGTAAGACTTCTTATGACCAGATTTAATCATGCCAGGATATATGCATATATATCTATATATGAATATAGATTCCTATTATAAATATTCGTGTCCCTATTTTTTTATTATCTTGTGGTCATCTGCTAATCTTTTAATTGCTTCTGAAGAGGCTCTAGAAGATTATTTTTAGTAGGCCAGTATACTCACAGACAGACACAGGATTGCAGAGAGATCCTTAGAAAATGTAGTACACGTTCGGTACAAAAAGAGCATGCCTGTATTAGACCATCAAAAGTCAGAGACATAATTTGAAATGATGAACGTATCCATTTTAAGTTACACATTACTTTGCATAGTTAATATCACTGTAATTAGTCATAGTTCCTATAATTTATTGAAAAAGATGCTCATCCCCTCTAGTGTACTACAGTGATGAATGTTCAGAGAGCAACTTTGGAAGCTGGAATCAAGAAAATGAGTAACAGTTGGAGAATTAGTATGTAAATCAGTAATACCCTTTTCCTTCATTTTAAAATCAGAATTTTTACGACACACTGCAAAATCAGAGAGTTCCCACAAGTTAGAGCCGTCACTGCACCCCACAGAACTAGGCAGGCCGCTTCAACTGTAGGAAATGTTTAAAATC
This sequence comes from Scalopus aquaticus, assembly GCA_004024925.1. NCBI lineage: Eukaryota > Metazoa > Chordata > Mammalia > Eulipotyphla > Talpidae > Scalopus > Scalopus aquaticus. The sequence continues at coordinate 16,705 of PVIJ01013230.1, read as the reverse complement.
CTCTCAAACATTTGAGTAAATCTCTAGTAAATATTTAAACTCTGTATAACTAGTCACAAATAAATTAAGCTGATTTTATGCAGTCTCTCTAATTAGAAGGGCACAGCATTTGTTGAAACGTGATTAGTATTATTCATTAAGCAAAAAAAATCTCATTTGTATCTTATTATCACTATTCTGCATAAACCAACACAATTTGTCATGAACTCCCTCATTTGCTGTATCCTCAAAAAGCAGATTATGCTTATTTTTCATTTGGACAGTGGAAAATCAAGCCAGGTGTTTGGCAGCACCAGAGTGTTCAGGTGTAACTGTGCCAGTGATGGAACATTACGAGCAGCGTGGATGAAGAATGAGGCCTGGAGAATCTTGGGGCTGAGGTGCCTTGAGGCCCTCCCCTTCTGAGTGTCCCTGCTGATGAGACAGGTGTTGCGCTGGGCTGCTGGGAAGGGAGGGGGAAAGAGAAAAGAAACTTTTTTGTAATGTTAGATCTTTCCTCTTCCATCAGACCCTGAAAATGCTCGCTGGAATGCGTGCTGCATTTGAGCTACGGGCATGAGCGATGTGAAACCTCCACAGCGTACCTTTGTTTCCAGTATTTCGAGAGCATAAAAATTCATCGCCATCATTTGTCTAGAACTGTCTGTCTGTCTGTCTAGACACATAAGCACTGTACATATTTAGCTTTTTAGATCTATAGATATTGACAGATAAGACAAAGACTATGCTATCCAGACAAAAAGGACCCAGGGGCTGCTTTTCCTCCTCTGCAATCTATTCATTTTGTCTTTAAAATCCTTTTTGTTCTCTAACTCAGGTTAGAAACTCCATTAGGGCTTCAACTGCAGCTACTTTATGATTCTGCCAGAAATAGGGATGTGTAGGCTCTATAAAATAGTGGCACAATAATAGAAAATTATTTTTTTAAGGTAGCAGTTCTCTTAAATATGCTACTTCAAATCCTGTCTCTTCTTTTGGAACTTTAGAGCTATGAAGAACCACATACTCTTTCACGTCCAAGTGTGTTAGTGTCTCTTTGTCTCTCCATTCTTCTTTGTTACTTCACTCTCATCTCTTGCTTTTGTAAATACTCTGCATTTCCCAGGCCTTCCTCCCCACTATTCTTGATGTGGTTGATTTTTTTTTTAAACCATTCATGTGGAATGGTATGGGAAAATATCTACTGAGACAACATTGGAGAGAATGGGGATATTTACCTAGAAACCTATACAGCAAAGGGACGAGGTATGATGGTGGTCTTCAAGTGTTGACAAGATGCTCTGGGTCACATGAGTGTGGCTACAAAAGCCAGGGGACGATACAGGGAGACAGGTGATGTCTCCACTGAGGAAGCACTCTCTGAGAGAACTGTGTGCACATGGAATAGGCTGGTTTATAAGGTGGTTAGCTCCCCATCATGGAAGTAATAAAGCCGAATTTCGGGTGGGAACTTGGACTGTATGAGTTCCAACTTCCTTTCTTTTTCTATTTTTTTTTCAAGAAAGATTTTCTTATTTATGGATACAAGAGCTGGGGTGTAGGCCAGAGGTGTGTGTGTGTGGGGGAGAGGATTCACCATAGAAAACAGAGTGGGGAGCAGAACAGGCTGATTGACTGAAATATACTGCTGAGGGAAGCAGCGGGGAGTCAGGAGAGGTCTGCTGTGCCATGTGGGAAGCTCCCTGGCTGGGGATCAAACTCATGCTACAGTGGCTGCAGATAGCTTCATAGTGCTGAGACTTAACCACTTGTGCCACCAGGGAGGCCCCCAACTTCCTTTCTATCACTAATATTGATGAGTCTCTTTTGGAGGGGAAGAATATGCTCAGTTGCCTCTGTCAAGCAAATGGGAGAATTCTCATGTTGATAAAATGTCAAAATACTCAGGAACCTCAAGTCCTTGCTTTTCTGTGCCTCACATTTTCTGAAGCTTACAGAGCATACTATCTGCTACACATGTCACATGGCAAATGTTTTGTTATCACTTGGGGTGGGGGGAGACGCTGGTCATGCTGTATCATGCAAAAACAATTATAACTTCAGTTTTAGGGTGCCCTTGAAAGATTTCATACAGATCTCTGACCAGTAGACTGAGGGTGCTTGTTGAACATTGCTTGTTTAACAGAGCTACAAGGGAATTAATGGTCCATGCAGAAATCATCCTTTTTCACAGCATTTCCTCATCTTCTTCTTGAATGAGTGCTTGTCCAGATACAGGCTGTGGGTATCACATCTTAAATATAAATAGTTTATACTATTTTTTTGAAGATTTTTGCAGGTTAAAAATTAATAAAGAGTATATCAGTGTGAGGTAATATTAATTGCAAATTAAAGGAAAAATGAATTATCTTCCCAGGTAGGAAATTAGTTGTAAATTTAGCTTATTGGATATGTTGAATAAAAATTATGAATCTTTTGAATGAAGTTTTTAAATTTTGGTCAAGGACCACTTGCTGAAATGCAGATTCCTGGGCCCAGTCCCAAATTCACTACATTACGTTTTAAATTACTATGTAACAAACTATCACTAATGTAGCAGTATAACACAGCATCTATTTATCATAACATTGTTCTGATGGTCACAAATCCATGTATTCTTGCCTAGGTTTTCATTTAAAGTGTTTTAAGTAAAAATTAAGGGTTTTCACTCAGGTATTATTTGAAGATTCTGGGGCAAAATCCACTTCTAAAATCACTCAGGTGGTTGGCACAATTTAATTGCTTGCTGAGTATTATCTGGGTGGTCTCTGTTCTTGGAAGTCACCCACATTCCTTCCTACGTGGTCTTTTCCACTGTCAAATCTACAAAGGCATTTGGAATCCTTCTCCAGACTCTTCTTGAATTCTCTGCTGTTAATGTAAGAGAAAACTCTCTGTTTCTAAAAGGTTCATAGAATTAGAATAGGCCCAACCAGATAATCTCCACATTTTGAGGTGCACTGACTCAAGACTTTAATTGCATCTGCAAAATCCCTCTACAGCAGTACCTCCATTAGTATTAGGTAGAGTAAATGGGTTATGGACCTGGTGACCCCAACTTTAGAATCATGCCTATCACACCTACTAAATCAGTGTTTCTTTAAAGGAGTCAATGAAATCTGTCTTTTTAACAACACTCCAAGTGATTCTGATGAAAAAAAAAAAACTTTGAGAACTATTCGTTTAGAGGATAACAAGGAAATAGTGACTGCTAGGTATGATGTGAGTGATGTAGAAAACAGCTGTTGGGGAGTTCCAAATGAGGGAACACTAAAGACAGAAGATACTTGTGACTGCAGGGGTATTCCTGGAGAAACTGGCCATTCAGAGAATAGTGCAGGTGTTTTATGTGGGGCAGAAGGTCTGAGCAGAGATTTGAACCTGGGACAACATAAAATTGACCTTTCAGGGTACAACTAAATTGAGTCTGGTTGGGGTGGAGGTATTTAATAGTGATTAATGGGAGGTGTGCAGTTGGGATTATATTAATATGTAGGACCTCGATTGTCAGACCACAGAATTGAAATATAGGGAAGTCACTGAAAGTTTTAGAATAATTATGCTTAAGAAGCAAGTGCTGGTGTGGGTGGGGAGAAAAAGGAATCCTCTTACACTGATGGTGGGGATTTAAACGAACCCCTATGGAAAGCAGTGTGGAGGTGCCTCAAAAGATTAAGAGTGGATCTGCCATATGACACAGGGCCCCCCCCCACAGGTATTTATCCAAAAGACATAAAAACACCAATTTAAAAGGAAACTTGTACTCCCATGTTTATAGCAGCACTAAATACAATAGGAAGGATATGGAAACAACCTAAATGTCCCTGAAAAGACAGGTAGATCAAGACACAATGGAATACTATTCAGCAAACAAAAAAGACAAACTCATGCCATTTGTAGCAACATGGAGGAAGCTGGAAGGGATTATACTAAGTGAAATAAGCCAGCAGGAAAAAGATAAGTACAGGTGGTGTCACTTATATGTGGAATACAGAATTACCAATAAAAAAAGTTCAGATAAAGACAGACTTTAAAATTAACCCTTTAACACGGACAGTTGATATTGTACTTTCAGTGGGGGAAGGACAGTGAGAGGGGTAAAAAATTGGGGAGTGGCATAGGGGAGAACACAATAGATTATGGTGGAGGACTATGGGTGCTTCAATGGAGGTAGGTCTGAGGTGCCTACATGTGAAATTGGGGGGGATCCTATACTATCAAAACACTAGAAAGGATGCAAAATAATAACAATAACAATAAACTAAATAAAATAACAATAGAAAAACAATGACAATCAAAGTAAAAATAAATAAACTAAAAATACTATACAGTTTTATTCCTTTTATCCCACTTAGTCACTGAATTTTCTGCAGTTGCAGGCTATATTTTGGACCCTTTTCAGCAAAATCTTGTTTTATTCCACTGACAGTGAAATGTTTTTATTATTTTTGTTCACGGGGGAAAGAAGAAAGGCTTTCAAGTTGTCAGGAGTGAACTGGCATATGAGATAGGGTGAGATGGCCACGTTCAGACTCTGGTTGAGGAAGTGAGAGGATGATAATCTGAATCTCTGTTAGAAGCATCTTTCTGCATTTTTTGATCCCTAAAATATTCTCCAGTCACCATCTTCCTGGTCTAAAGTATACCAACCACTCTAGACTCTAAGGGCTTGTGGTCACTACAGCTAGTAATCACTACATAGTTTTTTAGAACTGAAAGATAAGTGTTTATGTTGTAACTGGCAACAGAAGGTAGACCACCTTAGATCAGGTTTGATAGCTTTCAATATCAGATGAAGACTGCAGATACAGGAAGGTGTCATCTGACAAGCATCTTAAGCAGATGGATGACAGAGTGAGTACACTGGAGAGTGCTATTAATTTAATGATTCCAGATAATGCTTCTTTAAAATTGAAAGCAGTTGGCCTCCTGGTAGATCTAGATGGGGAAAGGGAGACACATATGTAATGCTGAGTTCTGAAAAACTCAAATTGCTTCTTAGAATAGGCAGTATAGACCTTATTCAGTAGAATTTACAAGAATTCAAATCAAATTCTCTAACCAAGAAAATTGGGGATCATTTTATTTTAGTTGCAACTCTAAATTTTGTGTTTGAAATACTAAGTGAATTATGAAAAAGATTATGTAGGCTCTTTATTCTCTATCACTGATGTGGGGAAAATTTTCCTGAATTTCTGTGTCACCGAACCATACAGTTTAGCTTTACTTAGACTCATAGGCTATAGAACCTCAGGAACTCCAGGCCCCATTGACTTTTGAATCCTATACTTAATTATTCATTTAACCATCAATAATTGCATTATGCTACTTGAAATGCTAGGAATACAAAGATGAATGAAACACATCCCTATCTTCACAGAGATCATACTCTATTCTAGGACACAAAGAATAAAAGCTGTTCTTACTGTGAGCTGAGCTTCCACTGCCATCCAGCAGCAATGAGACTGAAAGAGATGCTGAGAGGTAAAACTAGTCACTGCTTCACCCCTTCACCACTTTTAGTGGAGTCCGTTAAGGAACTAAGGCTCCACCCACCTGGAATCAATGACAATGAGGTGCAGTGATTTAGTGCTTACTTAACCCTAAGCTACTGACCTCCTTGGTACCAGTAGGACACAATGGGGAGCTGAACTGGGTTTGCCCCCCAACTCAAAGATAAGGAAGTGATGTGAGCCTTACCAACTAAGAAGGTGTCTTAGGGAATGAATGGGAGCTGAACTGGTTGAACCTCCACTCCACCCATCTGTAATGAAGCAGCATGTAGTTAATTCTCCACTTTTGCCTGAGTTGTCATCAGGGCCCAGAGGAAGGCGGGTTATACATACTTCCTTAGTACTCATACTATACCTCAACAGAGGGACTGTCTACAAAAAAGATCAAATAAAGTCCAGAGTTTATTAACACAATATCCAAAATGTCCAGACCAACAGACATGAAAACCAAGGAGAATTAGATGTTGGAATTATCTGGAAAGCATTTCAAAATAGTCATTATAAAACACTAAAACAACAAGTACTCTTGAAATAAGTGAAAAGAATGGGAAATTTTAGTGAAGTAGAAATCATAAGAAAGAATCAATTGAAAGTTGTAGATCTAAAAATTATTAAAAGTAAAATGAAATGCTCACTGGGTGGGCTCAGTAGATAACAAAGGATAAAGTCAGGGTACTTGAGGAAAGATCAATAGCATTTATATAATCTAAACCATAAAAAAAGACTGAAAAAAATGGAGAGGGGAGAGAGTGGGGTAAAAAAATGTCTGAAAACTTCCTAAATTTGATGAAAGATATATCCCTGTATATTCAAGAATCTGAGAAAGTCCTGAGTGGGATAAACTGAAAGAAATGTATGCCAAGATACATTAAAGTTAAACTTTGAAAACAAAGTACAGAAGAAAAATCTTGAAAACATCCAGAAGAAATGACACACTATTTATCAATTCAGTTGAATATTAATTTGAACATCAATTCAAATGATAACAGATTTCTCATCTGAAATCTAAAAGGCCAGAAGGAAGTAACATAGACATTTTCTAGTGCTAAAAGAACAATTAATTCAGATTTTTATATCTAATTAAAATGTTCTTTAAATTCAAGAGGAAATCAAGGCATTCTCAGACAAAGGAAAAGAAAGAGAACTTGTTACTAAAAATCTACCTTAGAAAAGTCACTAAAGAAAATTCTCTAAGCAGAAAGGAAATGAAAACAGAAGAAAGTTTACAATTTAAGAAAGAAAGAAATGAATGGTAAAAATTAGGGTAACTTTAATAGACTGTTCTCATGAATTTCTTTTTTTTTTCCAAAAGAAAGTATATATTATTTTAAAGTTTTTTCCCAGAGGAAAAAAATATTAAACTCACATTCTTGTATTATATAATGAATTATTAAGCCATAAACACACATATAGACATCCTAAGAAAGTCAAATAGAAAATGCAATCATTAATATAGTGACACTGTTGCAAAAGGATGCAAACTTGCTTCATTTCCCTTTACTTCCTCTTAGAATAAGCAACTAATCAATATATTTGTGCGAGTTGAACTTGTTATTGATAACCATTGCTTTTGCTTTTACACATCTCCAAAATCAGTATTAAATTTCAAGACGAGAATAATTATTATTTTCTGATAAAATCCAGAGTGCATTTTTTTACTTTCTTCCAGAGAAGACTGTTGAGCAAATCGTGATTCAGAATATACCTTTGTTGACTGAAATTTCACAAATGTTTTCCTGCATTTGATACTCATTGTGGAAAATTGGTTTACATGCAAACTTTTATGTCTTTCTGAATTTTAAAGTGGCAATACATTGTCATTAAAAAAATTCACACTATTATTTTGAGAATAATAAGTGTTTTTTTCTCTAAATATTATTGTTATTACATTTGTGGAATGCTAGATGCAGTGCTAATTTAGTTGCCTTGATTTAATTTTCAAGTCTATTTTTTTGTTTCTTGTGTGACACTTGCTCCTGAGACAGTGTCTATTTTTTTTTTTTGCTATTATGAATTTCGTAAATAATATTTAATGGTTGAAGCAAACATCAAAATACCTTCTGATGTGGTGCTTAATGTAGGCAATATACTTAAAAGTACTTAAGAAATCAAATGTAAAAAGTAGGGAAGGTAAAGTGATCTAAATGGAAATACCCTCTGAATGTAGTGCTACACATTGACACTAGAAAACTTTCATAATTTATGATGTGTTCCTACCCAAAGCTCCTCCACTAGTTTTCATAACCTACCTCTACCTCTGGAAAGATTTCATTTTGTCCTTACATTTTTCTTGCTTGGAGTCGTGGAATGATCTGTGAAGATCTTAACTTGCTACAAAGATGGCTTTGAAATCTCAGCTAGCACTGTGCTGGACATTCTGTTTAGGGTCAAGGAGACTGATATTTCTTCAAAGATATCTTACATAAATAAAACTGCTTTTTGAAATAAAGAACAGGAATTAAATTTAAATAAAAGATTTCAGTCAACAAATATTTATTAAAGTGTAAGCCAGGGCCTCCCTGGTGGCACAACGAGTTAAGTCATAGCACTGTGAATCTATCCAGAGCCACTGCAGCACTAGTTCAATCCCCGGCCAGCGAGCTTCCCACATGGTGCAGCAAACCTCTCCTGTCTCTCCCGCTGCTCCCCTCAGCAGTGTATTTCAGTCGATCTGTCTGTTCTGCTCTCCACTCTGTCTCTGGTGAATCCGCTCATACAACCCCACTCCACACACCTCTGGCCTATACCCCAGCTTGTATGCATAAATAAATAAATCTCAAAAAAAAAAAAAATAAAGTGCAAACCACTGTTCTTAGAACATCATGGAACAAAACAGACATATACCCAGTCCCTTGTAGAACTGCATTCTAACTGGAAGGGGACAATGAACAAATAAGTACAATGTATATCATGATTGCATGACACTTTTTATGTCTCTTGTTCAGTGAACCTGATGTATGACAGGAGAATGGGAGGAGGGACTTAATTTAAATTCAGGTAGGAGGTGGGAGTGACAGGGATGAGAGTACTTGCAGTGGGATGATGAGATCTAGACTGGAGAGGGCCATAGCAGAAACTACAGTAAAGTTTAACAAAAAGTAAATCATGTTCTTCCTAGAAGATCAAATACTTTCATTTACTTACTAATAAGAACTCAAAAATTTCCTTAAATTATCCAGTTCAGAAATTTGTATTGCATGCATATTACATGCCAGACACTGTTGTAGTCTCTGGGAACATGTTCTAGGCACACGATAAAATTAAGGGATTGAAACCAACCTTAAAAATAAATTAGTCCAAAATCTCTGCATTTGATAAGTCACAGAACTAGCCCCAGAAAAGGAAAGTGACTTGCTCAGTGAAAACTGGATCTTCAGCCTCAAAATCAATGCTCATTCCCCAACATCATGCTGTCCTCATTTCTTGGGGTCAAAATGATATTAAATATTTAATTTTCCAGCCTAGCCTTCTCCCTGTTAGGGATCCTATGAGTCACCTTCTTAGACTATCTGGGTTTCACACAATAGGGCTGGAAAACACTGAAGTAGGGGTCAGACCACAGAGTGAAAACACAGGCTTGGACATCTATGTCTTCAGTCTGATGAGCATTGTGGACTACTCGGTAAAGGCCTGCTGAAGATACCAATCAATTATCATCTGCTCATGTATGGGCTGATCCTGCTTCTCTTTCTGTTAATCAGAGGTTGACTCAAGCCTTGCCCACCGTGACTGCTCTCTCTCTCTTTTTTAAGATTTATTTATACATACAAGATCTGGGGTATAGGCCAGAGGGGTGGGGTGGTGAGAAGATTCACCAGAGACAGAGTGGGGAGCAGAACAGGCGGGTCTACTGAAGCACACTACTGAGGGGCACAGGAGGCGAGGCAGGAGAGGTCTGATGAGCCATGTGGGAAGCTCCCTGGCTGGGGATCGAACTAGTGCTGCAGTGGCTGCGGACAGCTTCCTAGTGCTGAGTGCTGAGACTTAACCCCTTGTACCACCAGGGAGGCCCCCATGACTGATCTCTTGAGGGCAGATAGTATTAATCCGCCTGACATATGTAACACATAGGTCTGTGTTACATTACTGCAGTGTGTTTACCATCCTTGGGTCTGAGTTCACACTTTGGATTCTTTAGTTCTCGGTCCTAAAGACTGCTGTTCAGTTTCTCCAGCAACTGCCCTTGTCATGCTCTGCTTGGAACAGACCAGACAGACTGTGAGTGTTTGAGCCAATCTTTGCCATGATAGCCCAGGCAGTTTGTTTATAATGTTGGGGCAGAACTTATATCCCAATTGTCTTAATTGCTTCTTCAGGGTGTCATGGGACCAGATTAATTTCCCTCCCACATAACAGACTTTATATGATCAAGTATCTAAAGACAGACCTTATGTCATCACTGAGTGTTTTTCTTATTTTTGTATTACGTATTTTCACTTCTTTTATTTTTAATTCTAAGTGGTAAAATTGGTTTATCTGATCTCCTGCAGAAATGATGTTCTCCTTGTCTTAAAAAAAATCCAAAACCTTGAAGAGTAAGGACTTCAGGAAGTTCTGTAGAAACTTCAGAGTAAGATGAATCTTTGCACCATCATTCTCTGCTTTCATATGTGGCTGCTTTTGTGGGCCTGGAGCAGTAACTGACCAAAAGCGATGTTTCTGATTCCTGAGGGGCTGGGGATAGTGTATGTATGGAAGGGGAAGGTCCAGTTAGTAGGGACCTGAACACTATCTGATATGACACTTCTGTTCAACCAGCCACCAGCAATGACACGTGCTGATGGTTACTGCCACCCTGCCTGGGCTCCTTCCTCAGCCTCGGGAAGGTTCATGTATTAATATTTGCTTACCCATATTCTCCTTGTGAATTCATATCCTTTTGAATTGAAGAGGACTTTTGTCTCTCCAGTGCCCATCACAATGCCTAAAACAAAGTATGCATTAAAAAGCGTTGATTGGTTGACTAGGAAATTGAGATAAGGAAGATCCCTAAAACCCTTTTCTCTTCTACTCTTACCTCTCTCCCTCTGTGTCTGTGTCTCCATCTCTTTCTCTGTTTCTGTTTCATAAACATTTATACCTACCTGGCAGTGTCCAATCAGACTCCAAGGAAATGTACTAATCCTTAGCATTCTGTCACACCCTTAGCACCGTGTCACCATGACTGCTGATTGTAGGATCGAATTTCTCCTGTTGAATTGTTAAGTCCATTTATTCTACTTGCAATAATTGACTCCTGTTTTGTGCCTCCACCCTATGTCTGTCCTTCATTTTCCCTAGCAAATTATGATTGGGAGGACTCTTGACCTTGCCCCCTGCTACCTGTAGTTAGAGGTACCTCATTCTAACTAAGCCTTTGCCCTTTGTCTCATTCATTCTTTCATTGCGCAGACATTTACTGTATGCTTACTGTATTGCAACTGTAAGCTTAATAGTAAGTTGTAAGTTACAACAGTAAATTGTAAAAGCAACAATTAATGAAATACTGGCCTTTGTTTCAGAAGTGTAGAGTCCAGTGAAACCCCAGTCTCTTGTGAAAGACTTTATCTGTAATCTGCTGCTCACTTGGTTCCTGCTGAGTCTGTTTATTCTCTGGTCCTTGCCCCACCCTGTTTCCCATCACCATCATCCCACTATTGCTGCCTAGATTCTGTACCTGACCCCTGTGAATCTGTCTTGGAATCCTGTTTTCCAGGGCTGTCCCTGATCCCAGAGGGGCATAATGAACCCCATGTAACTGACAAGTTCCTCATAAGCAAACACACATGTGTTTATAATGCTTGCTCCATTATATTCCACCAGAAAACAGGGTTTTAGTTACATCAATTACCTCTTTGATTCTAAAACTTTCTGTTACATTTATGCTTGTGTCGACTAGGTGACTGGGGGCTCTATAAGATCGGCTATATGTTGGCATGTGTCTAAGGTGCCCAGTTCAGCTCACTGGTTTTCTATCTGAATATGAATAGTGATTGGTAGTAAGGAGGCAATTTTTTCTTTTCTCCCTAATTTCATATTATCGCATTGAATATATCAGGGTACATATTCATCGCTTTAGCCTCCTGGGTTGAAATGCTGTGCACATGCATAATCAGATAAGGAGAAATGGGCCCCATCCTCACTTTGAAACTCAATGCACCTGCAACAAAGAATCTCTGATTCTGCTTACCATCTGCTAGGGAAGAAAAGGCCTCCCACTGCCCCATTTGCCACACTTAGATTGAAGGGTGCATTTCTGGCAAGCATCAGGAGCTGGGATCCACAGTCTCAGCGTGGATTTCACCCTCAAACGCCCCAGATGAAGTTGTGTGGGAGTTCTTTGACTTCCTACTTTGGGGAGTACAGTGAAATTTAATTTCTATGTAGGAGGATGAGTGAGGAAGAGTCAATGTTCTGTAAACCATAGAATAAAAGACAGAGACAAAAAGACAGATAATAAGTATACATTTTATTTAATAATGTTCTCAGTAGTTTCAGTCATTTTTCTGTAATTTTCATGATGAATGCAAGCGATACTTTTCTGCATATCCTTAGTGTTGAGAAAACAGGCTGGGGAAATAATTTTTTAGTCAAATATGAAACTGTACATGATTCTAATACCTTGGAGGAGATTTCCTTCTACTTTCCATTGTTCTGTAAATGAAAAGTAAATTATGCTTTGTTAAAAAACTTTCCGTTGAATAGTTTTATAGCAAATGTTTCATTCACTTCAATAAATAAATGTACAATATTTTTTGAAAATTGAGACTCAGGCTTTGTAAAATTTAACAGCTCCACCAAATTAGTCTCTCTGGTTCTTAGTCTGCAATAGAAAATTATACTTTTTAACTTTTAGTTAAGTAGCATTTAAATAAAATGTCTAATTCACTTCTGAGCCTTTGTGAAACATTAGATGTGAGGTGTACAAAGGGAGTAAATGTTAGAAAGCTAAAAGATTTCTAATGGCTATGCTCCATCTTAGTAAGAGGTGCAATCTTAATCTCTGGCTGTGTGGCTGAGTGGCTAGTCCACTGATTTAGAATTAGGCTTCTGAAAGCCTCCCTGTACCCTGAGGCTCTTTGCTGATGTCTTAACCTCTCTGGGAATTTGATTTTTCTTTTATAAAATGGAAATAATAAATGCTGATATTCGCAAAGCTCCCATGTATCCTTAAACAAGAGGAGCTTTTTACACGTAAGTGATAGAGGAAATAGTGGTGGACCTATCTGAAACCTAGAAGGGACATTTAGCAGATTTCATTTGTGAGGCCACTAATCCAAGTCAGAATTATTTTAGAGCATGAGTTAATTTCTTTGTTCTATATCTGTGGTGTTATTATTTTGATTGGTTGTGGGGTATGGGTGTGAGGGAGGAAAGAACGAAGAACTGAATATATTGAAACAATTATTTTTGCTTCTACATGTAGTATTGCATTTTAATTAAAACAGTAGATATAATGCATTCATCGCTCTACATGATACACTATGAGAGGTTCAGAAATTTTATAAAACCTTAAGTCTGGCTATATGCTTAGAAAAAAATTGGGAAATGGTGGTGGTGGTGGTGGTGTAAATTATAGTTGCTACATCAGATGATTTTTGGTACTTTTAAGCACAGCTTACAGAGAGTAGAGTCAGCTACCATCTGGACTCTTGATTTTTATAGGCAGCAAAGAAATGAGGAGGAGGTATTCTCATGCCTGCTGTGCCCCCTCAGAATGGGATGATCATAGTTGGCCAACCAATAGTCAGTTGGTGTGGGGCCATGAGTAGCCACTGCACTTCTTATCAGCAGAGGCAGGAGCTCTGGGAGCTACTTTATGAAGACCAAATGAGGGTGTCTGTGTGTTTGGTTATGTCAAGCAATTAGTCTTTTATGGTGGCTGGAGAGGTACAGGAGATGGTTGACAGTCATGAGAATCTGGAATATTGATTTCTAAAAGGACTGGCAGTAGAGAAGGGGGGATTAGCATTGGTGAGAACTGAAGGTAGGCAAACAAGCCTGGTGCTAGGCTTTGGAGGTACACTTTTGGCTCCTTTGACAATAGATTTTGAGGTCATTAGAAGCCTAAGTCCAAACTCTGTTACATAATTTACTCGTTATTTGTGATTTGGGGAAAAATACGATACCTCTCATGTTCATAGATTCTGCGTCTGTAAAATGGATTGACTAATACACTCCTGGATTACTGTGAAGATTTACTCAAACAATGTTTGCGAAGAGTTGAGTCTAGTCCCTAATATTTATCAATATTGGAAAGCGAATTGTGGTTCACTGAAGATTGATAACCAGCTACTTAATGTTCAGTCACTTTTGTATATAGTCAGAACAGATCCTGGAACAAAAAAGGGTGGGGTTAAGAGATAGGTCTGAGGCTGGAGGTACATTCACAACTCCAACTTGGAAAAATAGACTGAGACTGAATATGTAACTTTGTTGTGCATATGTGGCTAGTTTTACCTTTACTTCAAAGATGGGCTTGTGTGATATTCATCTTTGTATCTTCTATACTTAGTATAGGACCTGACACAATATATACATGATTACAGCATAAAACCAAATAGAACAAAAGTATGGTATATTAAGTGGGGTTCATGCTTTCCAAGAAGTAGGAGAATGCTGACATTATTCATTTTAGAATCATTGAATCATTTAGCTCTGCTCTCTGATAATAATCCAACTTCTCTTTGTATATTATAAGAATCTTATTTTAAGAAATGATCCCCAGAGTAGCATGCAAATACATGAGGGCATGAGGTGGGATGCTATGGAATATGCCTACATGGGTTCAGTGGAGTATTATCTTGTAGATGATAAATTATCCCAGAGGGAGAATGGATAATCTATCTTCTATTGTACAGTTGCTTCCCCCTAAAAATGTGGTGACTTTATATTTCTCTATAACTGGTAGAGCTAAATTTATAAACAAAATTATTCATGTAGTCATGTGATTTTTTTCACTACCTTTTACGTGCCATTTCATATATGTGGTGCACTTGATTCATTGGGCTGGCTTTATCATGGAGATAGCAGGAGATAGCAGAACTGTGTGCACAGAACCCAGCTTGCAAGGAGTTCAGGAAACCTTTTGTCGGGCTCAGACAGATTGCATTTGCATCCCATGTGTTTCTTTGAGTCTCAGCCCAAATATATCAAGTTGCTCAAGGAGTAGTTTTGTTTTTTGTTGGGTTTTTTTTTTTTTTTTTGGTTAAATTCAAATCAAAAGAAATCATCAGCTGCTGTATGTTTCTGGATGAAAGTATAAATTTCTTATAAATTCTTCACCATGAGGGAGTGATTTCACTTAAGGTTTACTTGGGGGGCACCGTAAAGTTGACTCAAAAGTTTTCTGACATTGCATGAATTCAACAAAACTGGATTGCTTTTAAATAAAACTCCTAAATGAAAACCTTTTGCCTGGTATATACAAAAGCAAAAAAATGGGGGGAATTTTGCTAATTAACAATGATTTCTATTTTTTTTCTGACATATTTAAAGAAAGTTCACAGGCCGAATATGGGTCTTCATTGTAGCAAGCCAAAATCAGGAGCAGTACTGAATAGACTGGATTGTCCTTGCTCCCTATCAGTGTTCATTTGTCCCTTTGAAATGATGACTATGTTGGGCATAGGAGAATCTACCCAAGTAGAGAATTAGCTGAAGCATCTTTCAGATTTGGGTGGCTAGGTAATATTGCCCTTGTTTCATAGATAGGCTGGGAGTACTTAAGTTCGTCCATTTATGGTTGCTTTGTAATCGCCAATTTCAATGACTCTGTGTGGCTGGACATTCACTGACTCTGGAAGTCAGAACCAGAGCCCTGACAGGAACTCTGTGCTTTGGAGTGAAGAACTTGTGACATATTTTATACCTGATGTGTAGCATAAACCCAGCCTCTAAATGTTTGTCAGTAATGTTCACTGAACAGTTGGTCAGTGTGTTCCCCTGTGGTTTTTACTTTGCCTTCTATCCTGTTTGCTGCTGCTGTAGAAGCTTGATGCTTGATGCTCACAGCCTCATTGCTGAGGCTGGTGTTAGAGACTGCCTTCGTTACCTATGAAAGATTCAACGTGTGACAGTCTCAATTCAATAGCTATTCATGATAAACTTAACAGGTGCCGTGACAAAACCTAAAAGATGCCACGCAAAGAACCTGTTAGGGTCCCTAAGAAATAAACAGAAATTTGAAATACAGTCCAAGTTTTAGATAAGCCTACCCTCCTAGGGGAAAGAAAAAAGCAAAATTAAAGAAGCACTGAAATGACAATAGTCAACATTAAAAAAGAGCAAGCAATGTGACATAGGAAGTGTTACTAGATGGGGAGGAGAGGGAATGGCTAAATTTAGGAGTTGAGCTTCGGTTAGACATTGACAATGGCACAGAATGTGGATGGAAGGAAAGGGTAGTAGCATAACGTATAGAGGTCTATAGCTGATTGCCACAGGCCTTGGAACGGGAAACCAGCCTTTTGTCCACAGAGGACCTCTGACATCCTTGTAATATTCTGAGGTTAATGGAATCACCTATGTGAGACTTTCCCTTGAGTCTGAAAGGGATTTGTCATCTGCAGTCTTGTCAGTGTGGTGTGGAGAATCCAGAGAAGCAGTCTTCACAAGTTTACCTGGCTTTTTATTATTTTTTTGAAAAGATTTATTTATTTATGCATACAAGAACTGGGGTATAGGCCAGCGGTGTGGGGTGGTGAGAAGATTCACCAGATACAGAGCAGGGAGCAGAACAGGCAGATCAACTGAAATATACTGCTGAGGGGAGCAGCGGGCGAGACAGGAGAGGTCTGCTTGCACCATGTGGGAAACTCCCTGGGGGGGGATCGAACTCATGCTTCAGTGGCTGTGGATAACTTCATAATACTGAGACTTAAACCGTTGCGCTACCAGGTAGGCTCTTCTTACCTGGCTTTTTACGTATAGGACCAAACTTTCCTTTCCCATCTCAGCTGTGTTACCAGATTCTCCAACCTCCCTGGAGTGTGGGATATGGCCTTTCACTCCTTACGAAAGAGATCTTGGTTGTCACCAATTGGCTGGAAAAGCATTAATTCTAAAATTCTGGTATTTCCTTTGGGGTATAGAGATTTCCAAAGAAACACCTTTATCTTAGGTTATTTGGTGATATATACATGAACCTAAAGAGACTCAAGCACTTCCTGCAGCCAATCCATTATGGCCTATTCAATTAACTTGGTGGAGCAGTAGGGAACCTTAAAAGTTTA
>PVIJ01013229.1:7063-46106 GCA_004024925.1 Scalopus aquaticus | reverse complement strand
CCTCCCTTCCCTCCCTTCCCTCCCTTCCTTTTTTGTATTGATTTTGGAATGGACACTAGACAAAAGTGGGCTAAATTAGTCCATGATCAAATTAGACCCACTATATATGATGATAGCTAAGTAGATCCGTTATGTAAAATAGTCTCTTAAATTGAGACACACAAGAAGAGATGAACGTGGTTTTTACTGAATGCTGTAATATTTGGATATGATGCTTGCAAATACTATAGCCACCTTGCTTTGTTGTGCACTGATATCCCAAGAAATATGCTTCTAAACTCATGATATTAAATTGAAGAGTTGGAAAGAATCCGGATCTCTATGATGTCTCTGAGCAATTAAATTACCAAACAAGAAAACTCTCTTAATTTTTCTTTATCATTATGTGAAATAATAAATATTCCTGAAGGTTTGAGTCAATTTGGGTTGTCATCTGTTATTTACCATTGAGAGTATCCTTCACTGATATAAAAACCCAAGTTTCAATAGATGTTTCTGCCATTTCCTTCTCTTTAAATACATAATTCATATACCAAAACTGCCATTATAATTTACAGTCCCTTTATTTATTGCTGAGGTGTATTTGGATTTGCTATCAGTTCTCCTAGAGTATCACAAATATTTTAACAAATAGATTGATACTGCAATATATTATTATATAATGTTTACATAGTACCTACTTTTGTCTATTTGATGTAAATTCTCCAGAAAGATATTTTAAACAAGTAAATCATTAAAATTCACTTTTATACAATATTTAATTTTGTAATATAATGCCTCTTTTTATTCTTCAGTGACCATCAAGATTCAGATTTAACTGATAGTTACACAGGGTATATTATGTATTTTACTTTGGATTATCATGTTGGTTTGATATTTTATTCAGATTTTACAGATTTCAAAAGTGAGAGTCCATGGGTTAAACTAAACTGTATTTCAATATTGACATGTGTGTCAAATCCATTAATAGAATATGTAAATGCATTCTACCATGTACTAATAGATATTTATATAACTGTAAAAATATTCTTGTGTGCCCATTTACAATAGAGATGCACGTGTACATGCCAACACACTCACACTCACTACTGTACAAAGTTTTTACCATATGTATGTCAAGAAATATTTTTTAAATATATGAGTATAGAGTCTTGCTGGTATATTCATTTTGATTTTTATCAACTGACTATAAAATAATGAACTCTTGTTCTCAAATTTTGTGCTCAGCTTCTAATTTTTAAATATGTAGGAAAGAAAATTGTAAACCATCAAAAATAACTATCAAGATAATAAGAACCATGGAAACAGGTTTAAAGATGATTAAGAAATATGGAGAATAAAACCTAACATATATTACATGATTGTAATATTGTGAAAGACGTTTTTTTCTGGAAAGAAATGGAATATAATTTGCAAGAAAACTCTTTTAATAGGATTTATAGCACATTTCCACATTTTTGTCGATACTCTATTTATGATTGAAGCTATTAATATGACATTAATGCTTTATTATAATTTCCTAGAAACATTGATCTTATATTTCTACAAATAAGTGGTGATGAAATTTAGTGAACTACTTTTCATTTACCAATAAATAAATAGATAAATAAAAGCACTGAAGTGGTAGAGTATCTGTGAACTCACTGGAAAATAGTTTTTAGATTTTAATTGGATATTTTAAACAATGTAGTAGTCACATTGGATAGTTCAGGCCTCTATATCCCTGATCCTTCCATAACTTCCTAACCTCTTCAAATGATCTGTAAAACTTAATATTTCCCTCAGTTTGTTTATTACACATTGTCTTATTCATCAAATACTGTGGAAAATAGATTTTCTGAAATTCTCAGTCCCTTTTTTCAAGATTTATTTTTATGTATTTATGTATACAAGAATGGGGGTCTAGGCCAGAGGTGCAGGGAGTGAGCAGATTCACTAGAGACAGAGTGGGGAGCAGAACAGGCAGATTTACTGAAATACACTGCTGAGGGGAGCAGCGAGTGAGACAAGAGAGGTCTTTTGCACCATGTGGGTTAGCTCCACAGCCAGGAATCCAACTCATGCCTCAGTGGCTGGTGATAGCTTCATAGCTCTGAGACTTGAACTCCTGCGCCCCCAGGGAGGCCCTGAAATTATGATTCTTGATGCATTAATTTTGAGTTACATTACTCTAGAATTAAGACTTACATCTGAATGTTGTAAAATGATATAAATTTGGTACCAGGAAAATAGAAATATATAGAATCTGTATTAATCTTAATGTTATCTTTTCCTTTAGCCCCTGGATTTATTTGCCTAATTGTTCCCAAGATGGTAAAGTTTGAAAATTCACTTTCACTAATCAGTGTTTTTCAGGGATCAAGAAGCTCTAAACTTTTAAACTCTCTCAAGACACTTTGCTGATTACTGAAACATAGCCATTTCCCCAGTCCTCCACAGAGGAGACCAAAATGACCAGACTCCCAAATGAAAATTTGAAACAAAGAAAACAATAAACAACTTAATAAAACTTTGAATACCCTCGGAAACATATACTACTGCTGAGGGGAGCAGCGAGTGAGACAGGAGACATACCTTGAGAAAGCAGACATACCTCGATATATTGTCAATAGGCTTTAAGATTTTCAAGTACATGGAGCATCTTTCTTTATATTTCCGTGTGCTTGTGATGTAGTTATGGGAAACTTTTTGATAGAAAACATTCAATCATCAATGCATATTTATGATATAACTACTCTTTGCCTCTCTATGCTTAATATTGTGAATGAATGTTATATAGAAGTTTACAGTGGGACATACACCTTTAGTGTGTGCTGAATATAGGCTGTTGAGGTGAAGCCAATACATAGAAAAGAAATTAACTTCAAAAGTTTGAGAATATGTGCAATTCAACATGACCTTATCTTCTTTAATTTGATAAATTAGTATGGATTCATAATTTAAGATTTTAACATGATATGTTATTTAAAACATTTACTTTATAATATATACACACATATAGTATGTCTAAGATGCTTCCTTTGGATTAAAATCCGTAATACTTGCAATTTTTTTCTTTATTTTCAGAGGCTAGTGTATTATGTATTGTAAATATATGGAGAATATTTTGACATAATTAATAAGCTGACTTGTTAGGATTATTTTGCTTCTAATAGAATGTGATTTAAAAGAACATGAAAACAAGCTCTCAGTGATTTTCTGATCACATTTAAAGTAAATAAACATAATTTGACTAGATTTTAGAATTAATTATTAGTAATAGTATTTGAATAAATGGTATACATGTTGGTGATTTTATAGTTTTTATGGAAATATTATTGACCTTTATCAAAATTTATTTATAAATTGTCCTGTCCAGCAGTTCCCTTAATATCAGCTATCAAAACTATGTATTTACCTATTTGCTCAAAATCAGAATTGATAGAAAGTAGTTTCAGAATTGCCAACCTAAATCACTGCAAAAAGTAAATGGACTTTTTCTTGTTATTTCCAATAATATTTTATGTAAGTTTTTTGAGGCAACATTGATTTATAACACTGTGTATGTTTCAGAAATATGGCTTACACCACTTCAGGTTTATGCTGACATACCACACCCACCACCAAGGTACCCGTTGTCCTTAACCACATTCCATTGTACTACCTTACCACCTTACCCCTTTCCTCACCAACTTCATCCTGTCCTTCATGTAGCTGCAGTTTTACAGAGATTTCTATGGTTTGTTTCATTTTGTGCTGTCTGACTGCTTCTCTATATTCCACAGATAAGAGAGACCATCTGGTATTTTGTCTTTCTCCTTTTGACTTATTTCACTTAGCATAATCCCCTCATGGATGCACCCATGTTGTCAAAAATGGCAAGAACTGATCTTTTTTTGATTGCTGAGTAATATTCCATTGTCCATATATTATATATAATATGTATATGTATTATATATTATACATATAATAAATATTGTATCTTCCTGATCCTCTCATTTCTACCTGGGCAGGTAGGTTGCTTCCATAACTTTGTTATTGTAAATAGTGCTACAATAAACATAGGAGTGCATATATCCCTTTGAATGTGTTTATGCATTCTCCAGGTAGATAATTAGGAATGGGGTTAGTGGATTATATGGTAGATACATTTTTAATGTTTTGTGCAAACTCCATACTGTTTTCCAGAGGGACTAGACTAGTCTACATCCCACCAATAATATATAAGAATCTCTTTTTGTTAACATTCCAATAACACTTGTCTCTGGAATTTTTGATTTGATTCTCACAGATATGATAAGGATATCTCATTGTGGTTTTGATTTGCATTTCCCAGATGATAAGTGATGATGAAATTTTTTTATGTGCCTATTGACCATCTGTATGTCTTCTTTGTGGAAAGAAATTCCACAATTTCTGCCCATTTTTTGATTTTTTTTCTTTTCATTGAATTGTCTGAGTTCTTTTTTTTTAGGATTTATTTATTTTTTTATTTATTTATACATACAAGCTGGGGTACAGACCAGAGGTGTGGGGCGGCGAGAGGGTTCACCAGAGACAGAGTAGGGAGCAGAACAGGCAGATCAGAAATACACTGCTGAGGGGAGCAGCGGGTGAGGCAGGAGAGGTCCGCCACGCCATGTGGGATTCTCCCCGGCCGGGCGTCAAACTCGCGTTGCCGCTGCCAACAGCTCCACAGCGCAGCGCTTAACCTCTGCGCCACCGGGGAGGCCCTGAATTGTCTGAGTTCTTTGCAAAGCTTGAATATTAGACTCCTGTCAAATATGTGATGTATAAGGTTTTTTTTTTTCCATTTAATAGAGTGAGTTTTTATTTTAATGAATTTCTTTCACTGTGCGGAGGATTTTAATTGGTTGTAGTCCCATTTTTTTTGTTTTACTTTTACTTCTGTTTCCCTTGCTATAGGAGTTGAGTCCCCAAATACAACACTGAGGCCAGTGTCATAGAATGTTATACCTATGTTTTCTTCTATGTGTTTTATGGTTTCTTCTTAGTCTTTTTTTCACTTTGAGTTGGATTTTTGTATTTGCAATGAGATAGGTATCTAGTTTCATTCTTTTGCATAGCTGTCCAGTTTTCCCAGCATGATTTGTTGAAGAGACTTTCCCTTTTAAGCATTTATCTGTAATGCACAAAGTAATTTGAAATTCTTTGTTATTATTTGAGAATTTTGTCTTCAGTTTTTCTCATTTATACCATTGTGTACTCTATACCAAATAGTCAATTATTTTATATATATATATATATATTTATTTATTTATTTTCTATCTGTTATCCAATAGGAGCTGAAAGAAATGAGTACAGTTTAAGATTATATCAGGCAATAAATATGAATTGAGAATATTTAATATACAATGACTAAATTTACAGTGATTTTTAAGTCCATATTTTAATATATCATTTGCAACCTATTTATGTTAGTTTGCACTGATTATGGAAATAGTTACAGAAGATTCAGTCATTATCCTATTTCTAGTGGTTTTTTTATAACTAATCTCATTCATGTTTATCGGATTTAGAAGGCTTCATTATTCAATGCATATATCCATAGACTTGACATTAAGTCAGTCAATACATTCATGAGATAATACCTAAAAAGTTATCACAACTGCACCTACATGCATTTACCGACATTAGAAAACTGACGTTACTGGTTATATTGATTTCTGAATAATGATTTAAATAAATGCTGTCCTTCAAACTCTGGTGTGCATGCCCTCCATACCCAAGGAAACGAGTATTTATAGTCTTATGAGAGTACAATTCTTAGGCTGAGGCTTGATTCCTCCAGGCAAAATTTTGCATTTCCTCCTCTGTGCACTTTAATCACCTTGTTCATGGCTCTTTCAAAACACTGTTGGCAATTTTCTTTTTTTTTTTGCTTTTACGCTTGAATCTTCCACTGGACACTGTCCCTCCCTGGAGGTCAGGTCCTGTCTCTTCATTTGTGTAGCCTCAGTACCTGGCATGAGGCCTCACTATAAAATGAATAAATGTTGAGTGAATGATGGACCACTGAGAAGGCACATACAGAATTTCCTTTAATTAAGAACAGCTTATGTTGAAAGCTTATTCATGTGCCTGAAGTTAAAATAAAACTCTATAAAAGCTCAGTGAGAGAATATAGCTCTGATGGCATTGGTCTCATTCTTTTTCCTTATTTTAAAGTATTTGCCTTGCATATTGTGCTTCCATTTTTTTCCTTATTATTGCATTTCCTACAAAAATTAAGAGCTAAACCAAAACAAATAAAAACTCTGTTGTCAAACTAAAATAATCCTGCTAACTAATTATTTTTTAATGTAGTAAGCTTATTTGATTGGCCCTGAGGCTAAGCTTTTTTAAATCTATAAAAAGTTCTAAGGTTTAAAGTATATAATAACCAGAGGAGATCCTGTATTAATCTGAAAACATGATAGAAAAAGGCAGTGTTCTTTTTATTCTAATTAGTTACTATAGATGTCGGCAATACTATATATGTTGGTAGGTCTTTCACATTCTTAATGACCTGTAGAACTGTGAGGGAAAAAATGCCTACAAAGAATGACTCTAAAATATATAAGATAAAAATCAAGTTCCATTTTCAAAGTTATTTTTCTTCTCATCAAAATAGCAGATATTTTCTAAAACAAATATGTTGGGTGGAGTATAGTTTAAAGTAATACTGAAACAATAAACCACGATGTGCTATTATTACTCAAATTTTTACAGTTTTGATATAACTGGATCGGATTATCGCCACTATTGAGTAAAACATGCTGCACTTTACCACGACAACAGTAACACCTGCTAGCAAAGCTGTTGAACTTTAAGTTTCCCTATTGCTCAGTTCAGCCAACAAACTGCTAAACTGCCTCCTAAGGCTGGCTTAACATCAGTAATTTTTTTTTCTGTCCACCCTTGGGGGCATATGGTAGACAGCTATTCATAAATTATCAAGATTCTTTTTTTTTTAATTCCTCAAAGGAACACAAAGATTTTAAGCAAGAGGATTTTAGCAGAAAAATATTGGGCTGTTATTGACTTTAGTATATCATTACACATATATTTCATATTCCTTTGAATACGATATATACACATTTGAGTATTGGGTAAGGGATTCTAAATCTCAGGCATAATCTATATTGAATGCTGTGAATGTTATCTTTCTGTCCTGTAAGATAATAAATCCCTAGTTTCGAAATCTCATTGAGATCTCTAAAATTACTAGCTAATTAGTTACATTGTTGTTATTATTGCATGTTTAAGTATTATTGTAACTAATCCAGAGAATATTGCTACTGATAGTTATAGAGGGTTAACAGTCATTACTCTTTTTGTCATGGCTAAATTCTTTGCTGTTCAGCTTCCCATGTTAGCTGGGTGTGCACTCTTAAGTTGAAATGCAGAATTTGCATACTGAATAATTCTAAAATGCAAACTACATTCTTAATATTAATGTGTTTTAAGTGACACCAGTTATCTATGTCTATGATTCATATTGCCGAGCTGTTCCCCTTCCCCAGAATGATGTACTGTCACTGCCTATTCATTTTGAATGTTGTATTCATAAGGGTTTTGTGACTAGACATCACCGTAAATCAATGTTATTGGACTATATTTTCAAACAAAACATTTACAGAGATAGTCATCCCACATTCCATACTCAGAGTGCAACACTTGCATGAAGGTCAAATAAAGTCGACATCAACTTATGGATTAGTTTATTGAAAGAGCAAATGAAACCAACAAATTTTGGAATACCTTAATAAGAGGTTTAATGTATTCATGTTTCACTCCAGAATTCCTAATGGACTTAACAGCTCTGCTAGGACTGTAAAACCAATAACATTAGTGGTAAATATTAGTAATTGAGGTTGTCTTTCTGATGAAGCACAGGAAATATTCAAAACAGTGTTGGTTTATATCATGACTTTAGAAAGTGTGTGGTAATATTAACAATGTCACAATTTACTTCAAAATAAATGCCACTCATTTATGATCACTTACTACTTACTAAATTTGTATTCATGATTGATACACAGAAATAGAATGTGTCTCAGCAGAACAAACTGTTTTGTTACTTACTGATTTTTTTTTTTTTTTTTTTTGTCAGTAAGCCTAAGTCCCTTAGGTTGAAAAGAACAATACTTCATTTTCTTTTTGCAACAATTTGATATGATAGAAATCTGGTTTATGGCTAGCAAATATTCTCCTGTAACATTTTCTAAGTATCTTTTCTCTGTTCTCAGTTTCTATTTTCATGACTTTAAAGGGAGATCAGATACTATAACGAATATGCTCAAATCCATAACTTATGACTACATTACAATTAACCATCTACTTATAAATAAACAGGGAATTCACAACTCTTGAGAGGTATTAGTTATTCTTGAGTAGGGAATATTTAATCTAGATTATTTTGCCTAGTTTGGGCTTTCTCTACATGAACTTAGAAATTTCTCTAAACAGTAGAAAATATATTTTTGTCAAAGATGTTTAAATGAAAAATTATTTTCCTGAGCAACTAGTAATTTTCTGAATTCTTATTTCTTTATATTAATAGCAAATTTTCGGGATTTCAAAGGATTTTTAAAGTTATAGTGTAACAAAATAAAAAAAACAGGAATGAAGAATCACCTTACTATTATACAGAAAGGTTCTCCTATAAAACACACAACCTGGGCCTCCCTGGTGGCGCAGCGGTTAAGCGCTGTGCTGTGGATCTGTCAGCAGCAACATGGCGAGGCAGACCTCTCCTGCCTCGCCTGCTGCTCCCCTCAGCAGTGTATATGCATCGATCTCCATGCTCTTCTCCCCACTCTGTCTCTGGTGAATCCTCTTGCCACCCCATGCCTCTGGCCTGTACCCCAACTTGTATGCAGATATAAATAAATCTTAAAAAAAAACAACACAACCTGCACAACTTAATAAATGTACAGTAATTTGGCAGGTAAAATAAATTAATCTTGTATAGAAATTGCAATGTGCTATAGCTAGGCTAATTTATCTTAAACCTAAGGCCATATTTTTCACCATGATGACATCCATCCATTTTATATTCTGGTAGAGCACTTAGTACAAGCAATACTGCACTCGTTCATCATCTAATACCATAATCTTATTCCCAATTATGCTTCCAGGGGGTCTCAGTCAAGAGTAACAGTGACATAGGCATCAGAACTTTAATTGAAGAGTAATAGATGTGATCACTCTTGTGTAGCTCACATTTTAAGGTAAATTAGGTGAAAGTATGATCTTAATTAAAATTGATTGACCGTAAGTTGTTCTAGTCTATTTTGTTGGCATATTCTCAACAGTTCTATCAACTTACCTTTGTATGTTCTCTGAAGGGATGTGGTTGGGCTGGGGCTGGGTAGACTAAACCAGTAAAAACAACAACAAAAAAATCCAACAAATGATCTCATCCTTCTGTGAACAATAAACCAATTAAAGAGGTAAGACAGTCGGTTTACCTGCAGGTTTCTTTTAACTGCGTTGCATCTCTTTTATTTTATTACTTTACAATTATATGGATGCCATTCTTATAGTATACTTTATATTAGTTCATTGCTATGCAGCACAACCACCTCTGGAAGGTAATGTTCACTTCATAGAGGAAGAAAGCAAAGAATAAAGAGAACTGCTCTCTTGCCTAGGGTTACATTTTAAGTTAGTGGCAAAATGTGTATTAAAATTCAGGTCTCCAGAGCCCCAGTGTTTTAATTAGCTTAATAATCCATGCTAACTTTCATGATTGTTAGGGCTTAGGTTTTGGTATTCTTTAACACTATTCTCAACACCTATGAAAAATGGCTGCCCTTCATAAGGTTAATGCAAACTATGAGTTACACCAATTATGCAAACCCTAATCTTTGTAACTTATCTACCCCCAGGGTGCTTAATGCTGTGTGAGCATGTATTTTATTTCTTATTCAAAAGAGCTTACACTTACTTCTATGAGCACTATCCTTTTACACTATTAACAACAAAAACAAAACCATTAATTGAATGTTACCACATTTAGACTTAGAATGAAGGTATAATTATCCCAACAGTATTAATAAAGAAATTAATGTTCAGTGACTTGTCCACAACTGCATAGCTAAGAAGAATTAAAATGGGAATTAAATTCTGAGACTTATTCCAAGTATCACAGCATATGATCTTTTTGTGTAAGTTTGGTTGTTAAAAGAAATAATGTGATAGTACTGGGAAAATAAAAGCAATAAATAAATTTGAAAATGTATACATTTTATTAAAGTTATTAATATAAAAACTTTTCCAGTTACAATTTATATTCTACATGGTATTCCTTCCTTCATTGATTCAGTTGGTCATTTGACAAATATTGAGCTGATTTCTGGGAAAATAAAGTCAAGGGAAATGTTTTAAATTGTGATATTATGTTTGTTTTTTTTTAAATGACTGAGGATTCTAAAGAGAATAGTGAAAAAAGAACATCTCACAGGATATATTCTGTTTAAACTGAGTGTTAAAAAGATGGAACTACCATATGAAGGTTAAAGAAAAAAATCTAGCATGGAAAAACAAAATCGTCATTCCCACTGCATTGAATTATAGAGAGGAGACCAGAGACAAAGTAAACAAGTAAACGATATGGTATGTTGCATAAAGAAGTATTGAGGAAAACCAGGCAAAAGAGGTGTAGAGAAGTCATATTTTTAGATAGAGTACTATAGAATATTTCACTGAGAAGGGGATTTGAATAAGACCTGAAAACAATGAGATAGAAATTGTTTCTCCAGGGGAATATGTACCAGATAGAGGGAACAGCAGATCCAAAAGCCTTGAGGTGGGAGTATACTTGCTGTGATAAAAGAACCATTAAAGGATTTTCAGTATTAAAAATCATTAAACCATTAAAGTTGCATCAGCATCTGAATAGTATTTAGAAAGATAGCTTTGGTAGGGTTTAGCAAATGGAAAAGCAAGCTCACAGATGGAATAGGTGGAATGTTACAATGCTCCTGTAGAGTTCAAGGTGAGAAATGATTGTAATCTGAACAAGGATGGTAGTATTATAGATGAAGAATTAATATGCTATATTTTATAGGTTTAATCAGTTGGAAATAATTTATGATTTGTTATGAGTTAAAAAGAAAGATCAATTGCTACTAAGTTTTCACTGATAGTTGCGGTGCCTTTTACTGAATATGCAACTTTGAGGGAGAAATAAAGTGTTATTTATCTTATTAAATCTTGAGATGTCTGTAAAATTTTATTTTATTTTATTTTATTTTTAAAGATTTATTTTTTATTTATACATACAAGCTGGGGTACAGGCCAGAGGCGTGGGGTGGCGAGAGGGTTCACCAGAGCCAGAGCGGGGAGCAGAACAGGCAGATCAGAAATACACTGGGGAGCAGCGGGTGAGGCAGGAGAGGTCTGCCGTGCCATGTGGGATTCTCCCCTGCCAGGCGTTGAACTCGCGTCGCCGCTGCCAACAGCTCCACAGCGCAGCACTTAACCGCTGCGCCACGGGGGAGGCCCTGTAAAATTTTAAAGTGAAATTTACAGTAAGCAGCACAGATCTGAATGCACACATATCTATGTATATATGTTCATATGTATGTATGTATATGTAGTAAATTATTTATTTTCATCAAAATAATATATAATTCCATTCATAAGCTCTTTATTTCTAACTCTACTCAATACAGGCTTAAAATATGATAAATAATCATAAGTTAAGTGTAAAATTATAATATTAAACTATTTACTGAGAAGCAAATAAGTCATTATAGTTTTGCATAATAGATGCACAAAAGAGGTAATTTTGTTGGTAGCACATTTTTAATGTAAATATTAATAAAATCATCCAAAGAATTTCAACGGAATTATTACAAAAAGCAACAAAAATTAAAAACTAGTAAATATATGTCCCGTCTAGTTTTTACCTGATTGTGTAAGCTTCATGTGTTTTTCAAGACATGTGATCTTGAACTCACTGACAAGAATAATCTAAATTTCAATTAATACGACAATATAGGAGATTGCCCGAATGGCATGAAGATATATTAAAGGTTACATTTTAGAACTGCCTCTTTGCAGTCTGAAGATGTGTTTTGTTTGTCAGGTGTAGTGTTTTGAAAATGATGCATTGAATATCATTAGACTGGGTGAGCTCTTTCTAGTTGGTCTTAGATGCTGCTACCCACTATTGTCTTCACCACTGTGCTGTTTTGTGGTTCTGACCTGATACAGATACTTTTAGCATCTGTCTACCTTTATGGTAAGACTTACTAGAAAATGATGTGTATGTTGTTTCTTCAAAAGGAACCCTCATACAATCCCTTTTATTGTACTCTACTTTGGTGTTTTTCTATCAGTTTATGCTGAGATATGTTATGAAAAATATACCTATGGATCTTATCATAGTGTTCATGTGTTCATGGTATGGTGTGGAGGATGTTTCACATTACTGTGCATAGTATTACTTTTTATACAATGATAACCAAAATTTTCATTTGTAATTATTATTAATGAATTAAGTTGTTCTAATTAATAAGCTCATTTTTATTTATGGATAGTGTTATTCTAAGAACTGATTTCACTATGCACTTTGTGCTGAAAATTTATTATGTTAAGGTGAAATAAAAATAGAATTGTGTTTGCGTGTGTGTGTGTGTGTGTGTGTGTGTGTGTGTGTGTGTATAAACACTGGAATTTTTCCAAAATAATCAGGGGTAACAAGATGATGGACAGATGGGTAGGCAGGCAGACAGCTAGGTAGGTAGGTAAGTACTTAAGTATATAGGTAGGTAGGTAGGTAGATTAGATATAGATAGATGGATAGATAGATAATATATATTAATATATCATGTAGGTTGCTGCCTTTTTTTAAAGGCACAAAATTCCTAAAACCCTTGTTATTTGCAAAATATAAGAGCACTGTTTTCTGATCTATTGTTTCCTGACATATAACTCCAAAATCCCTTGAAAATTTCCTGGGTGATAGAAATGTTTTTTTGTTCTAGTAAAGTGACTTTTGGTAGGCCTCTCGATAGCTTCAGAATGGGGACTGGTCACCAGAAAGGTCAAGTCATGTGTGGAAGCTTGGAATTTCTAGTCCCACCTCCCATTCTTCGGGAAGGAGAATGGGTTTAGAGACTGAGTTAATGATCAATCATACCTGTGTGCTGAAATCTCCATAAAAATCCAAATGTATGTTATTCAGAGAGCTGTCAAGTTGGTGAGCCTATTCATGTGCCAGGAGGGTGGTGCACCTCAACTCCTTAATGACAAAAACTCCTTTCAATATGCATGTCTTCATCTCACTATTCATCTGTATCCTTAAGCATTTCATTTATAATAATAAATCAGTGAACCTAATTGTTTCCCTGATTCCGTGAGATATTCTACTATCAAATTTGGGCTCAATTACTGGCTGGTAAGAAGCACAGGTGACAACCTGGGACTTATGATCAAGATGTGGTGGGAGGCCTCCCTCGTGGCCTAGGGGTTAGGTCTCAACATTATCACCATGATGGCCTGAGTTAGATCACTGGCCAGGGAGCTAACCCACATGGCACAGCAAACCCTTTGTATCTTGCCCGTTGTTCCCCCTCAGCAGTGTATTTCAGTACATCTGCCTGTTCTGCTTTCTACTCTCTCAGGTGAATCTTCTCACCCTCCCCCCCACCTCTGGCCTGTTCCCCAGTTCTTCTATGCAAATATAAATAAATAAAAATCTAAAAAAAAAAAGATGGAGTGGGGAGGAAACTTGTCGGAGTGAGCCCTTAACTGTGAGGTTTGTGCTAGTTCCTGTTAACCTCATGATTGGATTAACTAGTAGGCTGTCCAGCTAGTGTTGCAGAGAATTGTTTGATGTGTGAAAAACCCACGAATTTGATATCAGAAGTGAAGTGATGTAAGAATAAAATAGGCACACAGGAGATTTTTTCAAACAGTCGGGAATGCAAATATTGAAACTGTGTATAGGTAGAATTCCATATTGATTCTCATCCTGATATACCACCCTGCTATTGAATGTGGGTGGAACCCATAGAGGTGAGATTTTACAGTTGTAATCAAGTCCCAGTTACTAGATCTTAAGATAGGGAGATTATCCTCCATGAACCTGATCTTCTTTCATGGACCCTTTAAGTATGGATCTAGAGGTCAGAGGCAGATAAAGTCAGAGCCTAGGGGTTTCAACTTGAGGTGTCTTTACTCTCTGACTTTAAAGATGTGGCAAGCAATATTAGTGGATGCTCACATCACCTAACAAGACCTCAATTCTGTATTTGCAAGGAACTTAATGTGTCCAAAAAGTTAATGAGCTTGAGAGCATATTCTTCCGCTGAAGACTCCAGGAATTAACAAATCCTGGCAGGCACTTTGGTTTTGTCCTGTAAGACCTGAGCAGAAACCTACTCCCACACCTGAAGAACTGTGAGCTACTAAATGGGTTTTATTTTAAGCCACTAAGTTTATGATACTTATTTTTCATGCAGCATAGAAAATACAGACCAAAATGTCAAAAAAAAAAAAAATTGAAGGGTCTGAAATCTTACCTCTCTCGCAATTTAAATTTTAACTTTTCTCAATTTCATGCATGATGAAAGGAGAGATGAGACTCCTGGATCACAGACATACTTAGGGTAAAAGCAGAAGCCAGAGTATCAGGGATTGTGCTGGTGAATGAATTGGAATCCCCACAGGGTTACAATGAGAGCCCCACAGATTGGAGCTTATATATTCATTGGGGTTTGTTACAGGAAAGGAACTCTTAGCATAGGAAACAAAATCTTTTATAATGGGCTTGACTTTCACCCAGAGTAAGACATTACCTTTATTAAACTGATAGAACGTAACCATCCTCTTTGCTCTGAGGAACGGTATGATCTCTATCTCCTCAGGCTGCTTCACATGCAAAGGCTATCAGTGATGAGCAGAAACACAAGGATTGTCTCCCAGTATCTTAGATCTCCATTTTCCTTCTTTGATAGAGGGAGTTATCACTAATAATAAATCGTGCATTCCTAAAGAATTAAGATGCAGGGAAGAATGTTTATCATTACAGTAATATAGATAAGACATCTCATCTCCAAGCTACAAATTTCTAAATTTTATGTAAAAAAAAAAAAAAAAAAAAAAAAAAACATACTTATCATTGTGACTTAAACAAAATTTGTTATCTACCCTTTTCAGGTATATATAAATGTATAGTATGATTTAATTAGCCGTATGCATATTTCAAGCTTATATTCCTAACTTTGCTTTTCTCTCTTTCTTCACCTTTTCTAATTCAAGTTATGGCTAATGCTTTCTGAATCCTTAAAAAAAAACAAAAAACTGAAGAATTGTGTTGAAACAAAGTCAACTAAAACAATTATTTTATAAGAGGTAAACAAATGGAAAAGATAATTTGTATTTTCCCCATTAATCTATTGCAAAGCCTACTATTGATTATGGGGTTGAGCTCATTAGACTGGATTAATTGAAGTTCCTAATAGCTTTAATGGTGCCAATGCAGGATTCATTACCATGAAGGAAATTATTTGAAGATTATTAGATATTTTTATATTGCCATGGTTAATTTTGAATCTCTGAATAACATTGTCTCTGACTGAGTTTCATACACACACACATAACTTGAAGAAAAGAGATGCTCTTCCTATACCATTTGGACATACTGAGTTTCCCAGTCCACTTCTAGACCAGATGCTGTGGGAAGACTGAGCCCTTTTGATATCATCTATCCAGGAGCCTGGGCTGATGGCAGAAGGAACGGAATTAACTGGTAAATGTAGACCAAGCAGTGACCCATCCTGTACCTAGGAGGGGCTAGAGATCTCTGGTGCTTGCTGAATGGGGAGAGCAGGCACCATAGAAGGAATGCTGAATGAGCATTCCTTGAGGTTATTAGTCCTATGGCATAGAAAAAGAAACAGACAAAAATGTGATTAAATTTGACTTTGATCTTGAGTACATGGTGGTGTCAGATTTTTAGGCTAGTTTTTCTGTTCTCAGTCCATTGTTCTTGATTCTGTTCCTGCTTTCTTATGGTATGTGTAGTGAATTAATCTAATCTGTTAATGAAAATAGACTTTGGAGGATGGAAAAAGGAGCAGCAATGAAAGGGATTGTATTTTTTTGCACAAAAAATAACTTTCAACAAAGAAAACACCTAGAAAAAGGAATCCAGGGTTGGATTTTCTAAAACAATGCTTGACTTCTATAAGATTGGCCTAGGTCAGGACCTTCAACTACTCAAACCAGAAACTCAGGGGTGGACAGCAAGACCTGTGCCTTGACAACACTTTTGTAGATTCACTATCCCACTGTGACTTTTCCCAGAGCAGCTCAGACTAAAACAAAGAAAACAAATTCCCATGAAAACCAAACTGAAAGGTCACAGAAAGGAGAGGTAAAACTCATTAATTTTTTTCAGGGCCTGAGGGTTCATTCTTTAAAATCTGTGCCACTCTGGTGTGTGCAGTTTGCATGATGATTTTCTTCTGAATCAAAGAGCACCCACTCCGGACGCAATACCCCGATGCCTGACTGCCCTTTGGCTCCATGTCCCGAGCTCAGCTGGGGCTGCCTTATAAATTTCGGAACACATTTCTTTGTGAATTACCTAAGATGGAGCTATTTCAGGACAGATTTGACTCCTTAAATAATGTTAGTCGTTTCCTATCTGGACTGTGTACAGAGCACATCCACATAAATTGTTAAATTCCAGTATTCCAGTGACTGCTCCATTGAAAATGGAGTGTAGAATTGTTCTTTTCCCCCAGACAAAAAGGATAAAGTAAAAATGCAGTACATTTTGCCTGTAAATTCAATAGTTGAAGTAAAACAAAAGTTTGAAGGTATATGTAACTTCACTGGTATTTGTCTTCTGTCCCTGTTCTCTAGTAAGAAATAAAAAGTTGGAGAGGAAGAAGAGTTAGGAGCAGGTTAAGGGTTTTCATTATTGACCGTGTCCCATGCCATTATATATATAAATAGAGATATCTATATCTATATGTTTATAAAGTATTCTTTGATATATGAATAGATCTATGCTGATGAAAATCTTTCCAAACCATACATGTATTACTATGTTAATATACAGATATAACTCACCTTTTGGTTGGGTTACATCCCAATATACCTGTTATAATTTGAAATATCATAATTTGAAAATGCATTTATTGCAGCTAACTTACTGAATATCATAGCTTAGCCTACTCTACCTTAAATGTACATTAATTAACCTACAATTGGGCAAGATCCTCTAACACAAAGTTTATTTTATAACAAAGTGTTGAAAGTTCATGTAATTTATTGAATACTGTGCTGAAAGTGTAAAACGGTCTTAGAGTTTGGGTTGTTTGTTCCCATGTTCACATGACTGACTGGGGTTATAGTTCCTTGCAGCTCCCAACTTCACAAATCACTAGTTAAAACAGATTAAAGTTAAACATATGGTTTTGACTGAATCAATATAACTTTTACTCCATTTAAAGTAAAAAAATCCTAAAGTGAACCATCAGAAGTGAGGGACCATCTATAGTTGACTGTGTAATATACACAAAAACATAATATTAAAATGGTTAAGATAAAGATGAAATAAACTTTGTAAGAAAATGTTCTTTCCTATTTATTATGGTGCTAAAAATCTTATAAAATTTTATAAAATTTGGTGCTTTCAATGTGATTAAATATGCATCATCATGAGTATCTTGTTAAAGCTTTATGCTAGAATGATTGGAGGTCTGATTCTAAGTTCTCTTATTGAGGCACTGTTTATTGATTTAATGACTGTCATTATTTGAAAAATCAAATTCATAGATCCAAATGGAGGAAATTCATAGATCCAAATGGAGGAAATTCATGTTTCTTGCATTTCCTAAATTTTGAAACTCGTCCTCTGATAATCCCACTGATTAATAATGCAAATATTTTGTTGAGATCAGCTAGTCCATTTTGATATTCCCTGATGTTCCCAGTTGTTCTGTCAAATTAGAAAGTGTTATATTTTCATATTTTTATAAAATATGCTCAAAAATTCTGACAGAAATCAATCTGGAAGATTCCCAATTAAATAAAACAATTAAATTTTAAGTTTGTAAAATCTGATAACATGAAAACTTTTATAGCTGGCTCTGTTTTCAGCAACAAATCTATCTAAGGATGAACATATTCATAAATGTCACTTTTCAAAATGTTCTCTCCATGGCAGGAGGTTCTTTGAAAAGGAACTGCTTTTTTACCCATTAAAATGTGGTAAGTTTGGAATGCTTAATTCTGTAATGGAAGAATATATAACTCATCTTTCACTTTGCAAACTCATTAAGTGCCTCCTCATAATATATGTTGCCTGTTACTATATGGTATTCAAGGTTTTCTTTCAAAACGTCTGCTTTTAAAATAAAACATTGACAGATTCTACCATTTAGAGATTATATTCTATATGTTCACATTCAAAAACTATAATACCTTATACTATATTGACATAGGATTGACACCATGTCCATCACCTGGAAGAAATCCCCTTCTCTTCTTGCAAGACAGGTGACTAGCTCACATGCTGTGACTTAGGAACACTCATATTTTTATTTTCCTTTCTCTATTAAACCATTCTATACACCCGGCATACATATAGTTCAACAATTTGAACTTTTTAGAAATTCCCTAATAATTTTTGAGTATAAAATGTTGCAGAGAGAGTACAAAGAGCTCCCATACACCTTGTACCTGATTTCCCTTAATGCTAACAATTGCAAAACCATGACATATTTGTCAAAACTAAGGAGGCAATAATGATAAAATGCTGTTGACTAGCAGCAGATTTTACATGGATATAATACATCTTTTTTTTTTTAATTAAAACTGTACCTTTCTTGTTCCAGGAGTAGTCTATGATACCACATTACTTAATTTTCTTGATTTACATGTCTCCTCTAATCTATGACAGTTTCTCAATTTTATTTGACCTAGACGATTTTGAAAATAATGACCAGATATTTTGTAGAGTGCTTCTCAGTTTGGGTTTGTCTGATGCCTTTTCATGGGTTTTGAGAATACCATGGATATGAGTTGCCCTTCTCATCACATCTTGACATATATGTTAACATGTTCATCTCCATCAATTACTTGGTTAGGGGCTGGTGCTTGAGATGTTTCTTCTCTTTAAAGTTTATTTTTTTCCTCCTTATTTTGGAAATCAGGAAGCCCAGTTCATACTCAGAGAGAGAAGCATACTCAACTTTGAAAACTAGAGAACCTGATGCAGTATTTTGATTTTGTTGTGAGGAAATCCCAAATCTCCTTTTGTTCTCAAGCAGGATTCTGTTGGCACTCAATAGAGAAAGCATGTCAGTAAAAGGACTGGTAAAGTTACAAGGAAGTTTATTTTAGGATACACCTTCCATGTTCCCCTCAGTGATATAAGATGTACATAACTGAAATATCAGTGAATTGACTATAATAGAAATAGCCAACTGAAAGCCAAAGTCAGGTCCACAGACATTCCATATACCACCTTATTATTCTATAAATGGTCTGATAAAATAATTTTAAGTGGAAGAAAAGGTCAGAAGTGAAATGAGACAGAGGAAAGCAAATGATACATTCAGATACTCAGTTCAAGTTCTGAAATGACATAATCTCAGAATTTCTCATGGAGAAAGCAACACATTGGAGATAGAATTTTAACATTAAAGGAAACTATGTTGTAAGACTGTGATGAGACCACTGGATTGAACCAAAAGAGATTAGAATAAAAATTTATTCTGCTATCAAATTTTCTGCTATCATGCAATTAGGGGAACTCATTCTAGCAATTAAGGAGAACTACATAAAAAAACTAAGAAAACAAATTTTTTCAGCATGGATTTCTATGGTTTATGTTTATGGATAGGTTCTTCACACACAAACATAGAAGCATCGTCACAGAATACAAATATGAAGTTGCTGCATGTAGGTCTGGTTGGATGATAATAAAATTAGTACAAGATATTAAAGTCGTACTTCATGGTTAAGTTAAACAAGATATATTTTTCAATTCATTTGTGATCTGGGGCAGATATTTCATAAGACTCAGAATGAATCTCCGTAAGTGAAAGAGTATAACTTAGTGTTAATAAGTTTAAGTGTCAGAGTCAGAGAGTCAAGGTCTCATTTCCAATTTTATTATTCACTAACCCTGTGACCTTGCTGAATTTGCTTAGCTATTTAAACTTCCATCTACTCACTTATTAAATAAAGATAGCAATACCTGCTTTATGAGATTATTTGAGAATTAAATGACACCACATCTGTGGCATATCCAGCACGGGGAACCTCATATAATGAATCATTAGTAAATCGTGACTTGCTGCTCTCCTCCTTCCTTTCCTCTGCCTCATTTCATCCTCCACCTCTTCTTCCTTTCTTTTTATCCTAAATACCTATTTTGTATCCTAATATTACAAAAAAAAATTAAAACCATAGTAATGAAGTCAAGCCGTAAGTTGAGATAGCCAAAGAGAACTATAACAGATTAAAAATAAGGGAAAAAAAGAGTTTATATGGTATAAAGAAAGATGAAGTCAATGAAGGCACAGAATTTCCAACCAGGAGTTCAGATCCCTTCAAAGCAGAAGCCATAATTTGTGAAATGAGAACTAAGTGAATTGTTTGTACAGGTA
Organism: Scalopus aquaticus; assembly: GCA_004024925.1. Taxonomy (NCBI): domain Eukaryota; kingdom Metazoa; phylum Chordata; class Mammalia; order Eulipotyphla; family Talpidae; genus Scalopus; species Scalopus aquaticus. Next base: position 25,479 of record PVIJ01013229.1, on the reverse strand, counting down.
CCTAGTGCTGCTTTCCTGAGGAATTATCATTCTCAGATAAAGGATAGTACTTTATTTCATAACTAAGGAAATTAGAATTTATTTTACCTTACATGTTTTAATGTATATATCCTAATTAACTTAATTTTTTTACAATACATTGGAATGCTACATGCCAAATACAAATTAATATAAATGCTTGTGCGATTTTTTTGCATTTTATTTCTTATGGCTGACCAAGCATGAAGGATTAGTAGAAGTAAATTTTAAAAGTGTGCTTAGCTATTAAAGCATAAACTTTCCTATCTTTATTATTATTGCTAAATAATGAGTTGTCATTTCTAAAGGAATGCTAGGAGGTAGTTAATTTCTCTTTATGCTTAAGGTTACAGACTTTTAAATTTTCAGGTCTATTTCAGGCCTCATTTAGCTATTAAGAAATTTACACTATTTCCTTCACCCTCCTAATGGCTAAAGATGCTGCAATATAAATTGAGAAGGGAAGGATAAGGAAAAAAATACCTTAAATTTTCATTACAGTTATACTTTCTTCTCATCAAAGGACCTCAGAAATTCCCCTGCTGTATCAGTAATGCCAGATAGTTAATTTCTCTGCCCAAACAGGATACACATATGTGCTGACATAACAATACCCAATGTTTCAAGATCCTCAAGGATATTAATAAAAAGCTATTTCTTATGGGAACCTCAGAATTATTTTCCCCAGGAAAGATTACAGATCAGTATTTGTTATCTCAAAATATTAAGGTAATTAGTGCTGGGTGAATTAAAAAAAAATGCAGCGTTCACACTGATCTAGATAAATACTGAAGTTTAGAGTATGCTTACTTGAACTTTATCAAAACTGTGGAAATTCTGGTGTTTGCAAAATTGAACTGCAAGTCTTGTGGGGAAAGGGCTATCTTGCAAGATTTTGAGACCATTGTGTTGCTGGTTGAACTGAAAATACTACATGCATGCCATTCCCTGCTTTTTCAACATTCTCTGGGTCAGCTTAAAACAAGAAGAAAAAACCCCAGAAGTGCAGAGACATTAAAAAAGGCAAAAGTAAGCTTTCAAACCTTTATAAATGAGGAAGAGTGTGTGTGTGTGTGTGTGTGTGTGTGTGTGTGTGTGTATATGTGTGTATGTTACCTGACATTATATTTAACATCATTTTGCAAAATTGATTGTGAGCTGGGGCGACTTGTAGTTGTCCATCTGTACTGCCCTTTTGCCACCTTCTGACCTTCCTTTCTTTAGCCTACATTAGAAGTACAGAGGGCAGAGGCCCCGTGAAAGTCCAGGGGAACTCTTCCTTGCATCAGCTCAGGGGGGATACAGAACAAGATGAGAAACAGGTCTGGAGACTGCAATGGAAGCTTGAGCAGATTGTGCAGTATCATTTCACATGCTATTGTATCCCCTTATGTCACATTTTTCCGTTGCCCATAAGAAATCAGCTAAGGGCAGAGTGAGGGAAAGCTGGTATAGCAAATGGTTTTCTTGCTGGTTTTAACAAAGCAGCCACACTAGAGGAGAGCCGCCTCCTCTAGCATTCTGCTCCACTGTCTTGAGTCCATTTCTGAACGCCAGCCAGCTCCCAGCTGGTAGTGTACTGCAATGCTGTCATGTCATCATCCCAGTCAAGATGCTCCACTGTTTATGTGTGTGTTTTTTTAAACTTGCCAACTTGGCTGTTTTCCATAAATTGCATCGAATAATACTACTTTAAAAAAAAGTTAGCTTATACTAACCTTGGGTGAGCAGATTTTTAGAGACTGCTCAGTAAACAAAATCCGGGTCAAAATTAGTGACAATGAATAGACAACCATATTTAGATATTCAAGTGACTTATATTTGGGTATTTAAAAAAGTTCCAAATAAGGTAGAATACAGAAGCTCTTGCTATAATTTGATATCACAAGAATCAGAGTCACTTTAATAATTCCCTAAGTTGTTTCTTCACTATGTAGTAGCACCTTGCCTTTTGATAGTAGTTTACATTTTGTGTCTATATATGTATGAATATTTTTTTTTAAATAAAATCTCTTCTAACAAGTGATCGGATCATTACCTGTAAAGTAAATGATATCAAAGTACCCAAGAAAAGAATTTTCTGCCTAAACAATACATTAAATAAAGATGGTTTATTTGAGAGGTTTGAGAGTAGCTTAGATTGCTTAGGAAAAAAAAAAGTCGGTATTTTTAATAATTTGAACATATGGTCTGAGCAGAAGTAGAAAAGGAACTTTTTTAACTTAATGTCAGATCATATCACATTATGTTGATTTATACTGCATAATGTGATAGGCTACAGATTTTTAATAAATGGCCGTTATCATTTCAATGAGAACATACTTTTAGGGTACAAATCTGGTGATGCCCTTTGGGATTCTTTTGCAGCTCTCCACTATACCATTTTTGAATTCCTAGCAGATATTTTCAATGTTTTACTTAACTTCTCCAGTTGGATGAAGCAATATATAGATATGACAAAAGTGAAGTAGTAGCAGACAGAAGGTTTGTTTATCCATCTTTTGCATCAAATTGGGGGGGGGTTCTTTTTCTAGGTTAGGTTAGGAGTAGCAATTTAATAATAAGCACTGAGTAATTTTTATAGAGGTATTTTTAATGCAAGATATGAAAACCAGGAAAAGAGAAGGGGAAAGCGAAAACAGAAGCATGCTCATGTTGGAGAGGCCTCATCTGAATGCCGTGTGTACTGAATCTGTACTGAATGCATTTCCTGAGGTCTATGTTCCCTTCTTATCTGGAATATAACAGAAAAGCAGCTATTTTTTTTTTTAATAACTTTGACTATAGGGTCCAAATTGTGTTTCTAGGAAACAGACTTTCAAAGTTTATTTCCCCCAAAGGGAAACAAAAATTGAGTAGTCAACACAAGATTTTGCTGATAGTTGACTTTTTGCACAATAATTATAAAAAAAAATACTAATTTCACACCATTATTTCAACTTTCTCTTCTTCTCTTTTATTTTATGGTCGGTCACCCCAATCATCAGTTATCTTTAATTGAATGTCTATCTTTGAGATATTAAGTAGTCATCTACACGCAATAGGATAATAAATTTTAAAATAGATCAAATAGCAATGCAGCCTTAACCAAACTATTGTGAGTTGTTGAGTAATTTGCCTAAGGTCAATAGCTAGTAAGTGGTGGAATTAAGGCTATAAGACCCTAGCACCCAACACCATATTACTCAAAAGCTTTCATACAGAGCGTTTCTAGAGCAATAAAGTAGCTATTGTTTCAGATCATTTGGATGTAAACAAAATGAAACTCATTGATGACATGGGTTTCAGAACTTGGAAGAAATATGATAAGGTCAACCAGTGCAGTAGACAAATAATGAAAGAAAAAATAATTTGGCTTGATATGGTGTAAGAAAAACACATTAAATCATAAGAGTGATGATGCAAGTTATCATCTAAATTTTATCACTAACAGAGAAGTGTGTCATGGCATCGTGATATTAAGGAAATCAACAAAAGATAAATAGAATAGTTACTAATTCCCAACTCATTCCCATTGCTTTTTCAGTGTTTCTGCCCAGATTTCAACTGATCCTGAGAAAAGAAAACTGTCAGTTAATGTGCCCCTTAGAATAACTTTGGGATGTGAGAAAAAGAGATGTAAAAGCAGTAACTTAATTATGAAGTGATACTCTTTTTCACATAAAAGTCAAGAGTAGGTTGTCTAGAGGTGGCATGACAACTTTGCTCCACACTGTCTTTAGAATACTAGGTTACTTCTTATTCTCTTATTTATGCTCAACTTCTATCCCCAAGGACAACTCATTGATCAACTCAAAGGCTGTTCAGTCTATCATATTTCTATTCCAATTAAAAGGAAGGAGGGTAGGATGATGATGAGACAAAGTGCACATTTTTCCAACTGTATTTTAAGGAAGATAAGCAGGAGAAACACAACACACTTACCCTCATATCACATTGACTAGAAATTAGTCACATCATCTAGGATGTTGAGCAGTCAGCAATTACATTTGCTTATCAGTGATAGTCAGCTAAACACAGGCATTTTACAAATATTGCTGTGGAAGAAGGGAGGAGTAAATGTTGAATTATTGAAAGTATTTTCTGCCACGGCTACTGTTTATATAGAAGGTGACAAACATTTTTATATATTTTTTAGAATTGATTTAAAGCTTTCTGTCAAAGATATTTTCCATTTGTAGAAACAAGGAAGTCTTCTACTGTTTCCAATATTTGCTGAGAGTCCTGAGGGTTCTTTGACCATATGGGCAAATTTTGCCTCAGAAGTACTAAAAAGCCAAACCACGAGTGGCATTTACCATTGAGGCCCATGAAAGTCATATGGATTGACTTATATGTTTCTCCTGCATGCCCTTTGTACTACTTATTTGTGGTTTCATAATATATTAAATGACAACAATCCTAAGCCTAGTTTGTGTTGTTATTCTTAAAACATTACACTTTGTGATCTGGCTTAGCTCATCTACTTTCCCCAAATCTGCTTTTAGACCTGCTGTCCATTTTGATGAATGGAACCACCAAGCTATATGTAGTCATTCTTTATTTCTTGTTCTTCAATTCAATATGGTCGAATACTTTTGCTCACAATCATTCCTCTCTGAATCTCTTTGGGGCAAATAGATATTGTAAATGTTGTCAAAATAATTTCTGCTTATCCCTTTATCACCCTAGCCTCAGTCTCCTTCATCTTGAGAAGAAGCCTCTCCTGTGTTTATTAGGAAGCTCAAATTTCGTCTTTCATACCTTTAAGGTAAAGCTAATAGTACAAACGTTTCAGGAGGCTAAGTAGTTAATGTTTAGCACTAGCATATCAAGGCATAGATGAGAGTGATAATAGCTGGAAAAGCTCTCTGTATATAAAACTTATATTCCCTGGAGCCTCAAGCACCTAGCCAGGTCTAGCCTAAACAGTAAGTACAGAATAGAGATTATTTGCAACACTATAAAGGTTATTCTATCTAGAGACAGAAGGAGAGAGGAGCAATAATATGAGTCACTGCTATATCTCTGAAAGCATACTTAGTATTCCTCCTGGAGTTAAACCTGCAGGGTATTACAATCCCTAGAGAGATTGGGAGTCCAGGTGCACAAGGACATTTTACATCAGTACTTTGTTGTAATTTAAGGTGCAAATTTTGAATTTTTCCCACTTCATCCTGATGGTCAAAGATTAAAACAGAAGAGTCATAGCAAGTCTCTATTCATAAGGTTTGAGATAGAGTTTGGATGAACAAGAAATTTTCCCAATTTTCTCTGGGAAATTTACATAATTGTCTGCACAACAAAAGGCAAAAAGGCCTTTCACTTGCATCAGAGTTACCCTGATGCTTTATGATTGGATTGTGTTATAGCAGAACACAAAGAAGTATGTCAACAAATTCCAGTGGAGAGAATGCAGAAGCATGTTAGGACATCAGTTGTCTATCACTGATCACTACCACTCACTCCATCATTGAGTGGCTTTGATGATGGTGCAGAGTAGGATATGCACAGCTGAACTTGGATGAAAGTTAGGGCTTGGGAAGAGAAGAACACACAAGCCTTATGCTACCTTTCCCTTGGTGACTTGATTTTATGTAAGTCCCCAACTCCCAACTACCCCAGGGTGCAGATACAAAACCCAACAACCAGGGGCAGATTTGGTCTATACTATTATACTAACCAAAAGGGTAATTTAAAATGTTAATTATATTAGAGCATTTAAAAATGATATACATATATATTGTACAAAATTTCTTGCTAAGTAAGCACCTATTGCATACATATTGTTCTTTATGTTTATTATATCGATCCAAGTCAGGGTGTCATCTTTCTCTCTGAATAAAAGTGCAGCCCCCAATGAAAGCCAGTGCAATGAAACAACACGCCTCCTCACAAGTTACCAAGGAGGTCGACAAGAGAATTGTATATGTGGAGTCTTTTGCTAGAGTTCCAGCCTCTGTCATATGCTGCTGCTGGTTTTTGTCTAAATCCTTTGCACGAGGGTTTCTTTATTTTTTGCTCAACCCTCTTTTGATTCTAAGTGGCAGTTATCATGTTATATCATAACTAAGTGTTCACATGCTTATTTTCTCTCAGTGGAAGCTCTTTGGGGTGGAGGAATATACCCTACAAAATTAATTCCAGTACCTGATAAATCCATACAATCAGTCAATTTTTGTGGAATGAATAAATAACATAACGAATAAAAGCTTGCTGTATTTTGTGTACTTTGAGTTTTAATAAATCTTAGAATAATTATCATAGTTAACTATTAATTGTCAACACAATTAACTGTTAAACTAAAGAAGGAGGCTGGGTAAAGACATGCATTTGACTGAAATTCAGAAGGAAAGGCTTGGAGGTTATGGTAGGATTATAGGAAAAATTCTCTAAGTCTATACTTACAGCTCACTATAGATAGGAGTTACAAATATGAAACCAGTAAGTGCCACTGAATATAGTTGAATTTTTAATTACATATGTTCTTAAAAATTAGATTCCAATATTGAAAATCTTATTTTTTAAAGAACTATTAAGCATTTGTTTTGTTCCACAGACTTTAAGTAGCAGCTTAAAATGGTACTGTAAGGAAAATTTTTTCTACTAAATTCATAGTCTAAAAGCAGGTCAGAAAAGCAAAATAACAAAGTAGAAGGCCTTTCATTTGTTCATACAAAACTTCTCCAAAGAATGCCTTCCCATATTTTGTTCCAGTTTTTAAAGTTCTGTGTATGTGTGATAGATTGTTTAAAATGGTCCCTCAATAAACCTGTAGTCAGGACCCTTTTGTGACCAAGACTCCTTGCTATTGACACTCCTGTCATTCAAAGGTAGAGTATATTTTACCATTTATTTAATTACATGTTGGACCCAGAGCCACTGTCTGACTACTCATCACTCAGTAACTGAAACTCAAAAGAAAAGATTGGTAGGTGGACATAAGATTTATTCAAGAGTTGGCAAAGTGAGGAGATGGCAGACTATTATCTCAAAGACCACCTCACAGATTAAGAGAAGGAATGAAGTTGTGCAGGTTATGGGGAGAAGGTGTGAGAAAAAGGAGTTAAGTTTTATTGTCCGTAAAGTAAGCTGGGGGCAAAGAAATGTGGATTTGACTGATCACAGGGTTCTTCATCCATGATATCCGAAAGGCCCCTTTCAGATAACTGGAGTTTTGAATTTCTGTTTGTGTGCCCCTCTTCTCAGGATACCCCTTTTTCTCTTGTCTGCTCAGTCCCCAACTGTTCTTGGCATTCAGCTCCAGTTTGTTGATAAACCCCCACCATTTTCTTTGTCAGTAAAAGTAAGTATCAGAAAAAAGTTTAAGTATTTTTTTCCCTACTTTGTGCTTCCTTTAGAATCTATCCCATCGTGATATTCATTGATCAGTGCCATGCACAAGCAGTTATATTCTTGGACTTGGACTTCCAATATCACCATTTAAGGGTTTTTTTAAGCCTTTGCATTTACGCAGTAGAAACACAGCCACCATGGAAAGGAGAACAGGATATCATGCTGTAGAGAGAAGACAGGTGGGGGAATTGGTCCTGGAAAATATGAAACCAAGTGGAAAGAGAGGTCCTGTGAAGAAGCACCAGAGTAGATGTCCAGATAATGTGAAGGAAAGGGAAGCCCAACTGCACTAGCCAGTTTTGTCCATTTTGCACAATCTGGGTGGGGGGCATGTGAGTGGGGTTGTCTCTTTTCCAGCCTTAATCAAAGTCATTCCTGACAATACAACTATGACCTACTTGATTCCTGAAAGTTCTACCTAAATGACTGGCCCACCCACCTACCCCTGCCTAAACAATTGTGAGCAAGAATGGATATTTAAAATTATTGTGTTGCTTGGCGATCTGTTATGAAGCAATAAGTAACTAAGAATATCTAACTGATTATTCTAATCTTACATACCCTAGGAAATGGGTGTGTGTTGGAGGCGCAGTAATGTACTACTATAATGTACTACTACCTATAGTGGTTGACTACAGGTGTTTAAAACATCTTTTTTAAAAAAGATCTAAATAATTATGTGGCTTTTGGATGGAAACTGTTATCTAGTGTAATACATAAACAAAATGGAGTATATCTGGCGAGTCTTACAAAATTGCTGTACATACAGTGGAGAGCCAATTGATTTCATATTATTTGAATAAAATATATAGTTAATATTTCTAGACTAGTCATGTATAATAATATAACAAATACAGAAAAATCTTTAGAAACTTGATAATGTAGAGGATGTTTATGAACACACTACTATGGAAACTAATTGCTGTTTAAAATTAGTTTTTTTTTAACCTACATTTTTTTTATGTTCCCCAATTAAAATGGTAGAATCAAGGGCATTCATAGGTCCTAAATTTTTAGTGTGTCACTTAAGGATTACCATTAGATTTAATCAGCCTTGATAAACATCACACTATAAATCAAAGAATCTTCCATTTTTGCATTTAACAACAACAACAACAAAATGTGTCAGAGATAATCTCTGAGTTTACCATGGTAGTTTAATTTAAACCATATGAAGTTATAGAGGAGCTTATGAAAATGTTTTATAAAAGCTGATTTTAAAATGGTTCACTTGCTATAAAAAATGTTTATAGATCTTTAATAGATTGTCTCTTGAGAGTCATAATTTCTCATGGATCTATTACTTATTGTATTTGCAGGCATTATGGTGTCATTTTCATTCAATGTAGACTTTTGAAAAAGAGGTAATCGTAGTTGAAGTCTCTGTAAAATCATCCAGTTGTTACAATTAAGCTGATTGCCAGTCTATATTTTTCATATAAGAAGAAGCAAATTTGCTGCTTTGTGAATAACTTGGCAATGATGAATGACATTCAAATTTGCAGACATAGTTGGAATATTCACATAATGTTTTCCCCCATAACATACCTAACCTTTGTTTTGCCAAGCACGTTATGGAAAACAAACTCCCAGCAATTCCTGACCTTAATAAAAAACAGAGGGAAGGCTTTTAAAGCATGAACAATTTAAGTAAAAGTAATAAATTTATCCAGTTCACTTTTCCTGGGTTCATTTTAATGTCATATAAATAATAAAGCCAGAACTTCCGCTGTCTGGATTCTACAATGGACTAGATTGCATACATTTCAACATTAAGTCCAGTTTAACCAGTGATAAATAATTGAAACAGTGAAGAAATAGCATTTATGAAAATATACTAATAGGAATTTACAAATGAGTTCCGTTGGCATCATCATGCTTATCATGTCCCATACACATACAGTGACTGGAGATATGTCTGCAAGAGTTTTTGTTTGAATTGTTGGTGTAGTCTTGATACTCAGAAGGAGTTTCATCATCTGATCATCAGCATTCCATCAAGTTCAGAGTGTTGTTTAATGATTTTCTCTGTATTTGCACAATGGCAAACAAGTAACAAAATCACATCAGTTTGCATTCAGTGTGGAACAAATGTCTCTCTCTTTTTCTCCATCCCATGGCTTTAGCAATTTAATTCTAAGATTAGTAGGATTTGTTTTCATAATCCATTGCTGTATAACAAATTATATACCTCCTGCCCTCCCCCAACTTAGTAGCTTAAAACAATAATTCATTATCTTTTATGATGTGTTTGATGGTTCTACAGTCATCTGAGTTCTTGATCTGAAATGTCAAAAATAGTTTACTCAACATGGTTTGGCAGTTGCTGCAGGCTCTTTACTGGAATCTGAGCTGGAGCGGTTAATCAGAATACTTTGGTTTTCCCACAGTCTTGGTATGGGGCTTAGCCTTAATAGAGAGTGCAAACCTGATCTCATCAGAAGGCAATCCAAGAGTTAGTTGTTGAAGGAGAAGATAGAATTGTCCATAAATTGAGGCAACAAAGTCAAGAAAAACAAGAGTTTATTTGGGATCTTAAGAATTGCGATTTGGAGAAACACAGAGTAGGTATAAAACTCAACAATGGTCCCCAGTAGTTGCTGGAGAAATCACAGTGCCTGTAAGTTTGATAGTCTCATCCAGTTATTTTGCATAGCTATAATTTATTGTGACTCAAACAAAAAACAGCTTTTTTTTCTGTATGACTGGTCCATTGTTAGTTTTGACTGTTACAAGAATCTGTAGTTGTTTACTAATTACAGAATATTTATAGTCATAGTTTCTGTTACGCCATATCTGGTTAGAGACATATGTAATCTACATTTCCTTACATTCCTCTCCAGCTCCATTTTAGATTTCCTTAAAATCTACAACTTCATTTTGTCTCTTTATGTCCACAAACTCCCTCCACTAGTCTTCTATTCTGCTTTCACTTAATTACCGGAATGTCACTCTAACCATATCACCGCTCAAAGTGGCCAGGTGACATTTTGGAACTAAGGAGAACACACATCAGTTCCATCTTTTAAAGTGAAGCGTAGCATCTATATACAGGGAGGTAAGGAATCACAACCACCTTTGGAGACTAATGACCGTAGCCTCTTTTTTGAGTTTCAAACTCTCATACCACTCTGTCACAAACCAACTTTCCTTTCTACTTGTCTTCCTGTTGTTAGATAAGAGAACTTAATTGAGGCATATCTGTTGACTCCTTACCATGTGCCAACACAGTTGTATATTAAGAGAATGTAGTCTCATCAGGTACCTAAAATAATAGTATTTGATTTTTGGTTTTGTTCTTTTTTTAAATTTTTTTTTTCATTTTTCTTACATCATTGTCCATGTTTGCACAATATTTGATTTCTCCCCTAAGGTGTCGTCTTCATAATTCTCCTACCACCATAGGATCCATGAACTCACCATAGTCCTTTGTGCTCTTACCTCTCCCTGTTTTGACCCTTCTCCCGGCCCCTCTCTGCTGTATGCCTTAGATCTATGGTTTGCCTTCAAGTTTTGTCTTTTTTCCTGCTCCTTTGTTAGGATTCCCTATATTCTCTCTATAAGTGAGACCATTCAATATTTTTTTTCTTTCCTTCTGATTTGTTTAACTTAGCACAACCCCTTCAGCTCCATCCATGTTGCTGCAAATGGCATGAGTTTATCTCTTTTGATTGCTGAGTAGTAGTCCATTGTGTGTATATATCACATCTTCTTGATCCATTTGTCTGTTTTAGGATATTTAGGTTGTTTCCATATCTTCCATACCTTAGCTATTGTAAATATTGCTGCAGTATACATAGGAGTGCAGCAGCTTTCCCTTCAAATTAGTATTTTTGTGTCCTTTAGGTGGATTCCCAGGAGTGGAATTGCTGGATCATATGGCAGATCCATTTTTAGTATTTTGAGGATCCTCCACACAGCTTCCCATAGTGGCTGGACCAGTTCGCATTCCCACCAGCAAAGTAAGAGTGTTCCTTTTCTCCACATCGTTGCCATCATTTGTTGTTGTCAGGTTTTTTTTTTTTTTTTCAATATGGGTCATTCTTACTGTTGTGAGATGGTATCTTATTGTAGTTTTGATCTGCATTTCTCTGATTATAAGTGAAGTTGAACATTTTTTCATATACTTGTGGGCATTTGCATTTCTTCTTTTGAGAAGTGTCTTTTTCTCTCTTCTGCCTATTTTTTGACTGGGTTGTTTGCTTTGTTTTTTGTTGAGCTCTGTAGATCAGTCCCTTATCAGTTGTATGGTGTACAAATATTTTCTTCCATCCCTTGGGGTGTCTCTACGGTTTGGTTACTGTCTCTTTTGCTGTACAGAAAGAAGCTTTTTTACTTAGATGTAGTCCCAACTATTTATATTTCCTTCATTTTCTTTGCTTCTGGAAATGAGTCCTCAAAGATGTTTCAGTGGTGTTTGTCATGGAGTATTTTGCCTATGTTTCCTTCTACATATGTTATAGTTTTAGGTCTTGTTTAGATGATAGGATTTGAATATCCAAATTATTATAGAGGTCTTCTCCTTATGTATGTGTAGACTAACCTGCAATGTCCTCTTGAGGCTTCCTGGATGACAGAGAAAAAGTCTTTCTCTGCTCCTGTGTTCTCATTTTACCCTCACACTGCTTCATTCACCTTAAGTTATCTGCTAGATGTGGTTTTCTTCCCCGGTCATAGCCACTGAAAATTCCACTGTTCTACATAGTTTTTCACAGCAAAACTCATAACAGGAAGATAACTTTATAAAAAATTCATAAAAACAGAGATGTCAAGATAATTGTGTCATAAATGTGCTTAAAATTACTATTAACAGAGGTTATTCTTATTTCCCTCAAAATAAAACTTTCAAACAAATCATTACCTGACTATACATATACTTGTACATTCTGCTCTAACTCTTCTCACATCAAAGAAAATATATATTATCTCTGTGTCTGAGCAAATTTACTTTATCCCCAGTGCCAATAGGGAGATTTCTCACAAACCCCTGAGTGTCTCCAGCATCCAAGTGCCAACTTATTTCCTGTCACTTAACATGTTTTCGTATTCATTGGCAGTGCAGTTGCCCATTACTTTAGAATGTAACATCTACTCCCATCAATGTGGCGTGGTCTGGGTCACACAAACGGTATGCAGCAATTGACTGACAGGGCATTTCCCAAAACACGTATGTTCTAGTAAACAGCACCTTGTGTGAGAGACTTTATCCCAACTTGATTCATTTCCTTTCAACCAGTGGGACTTCAAGAGAAAATGAGATCTGATTATCTATTCTGGTTAAGTCTGGTCTAGGCTGCTAATGAAAGCCAAACAGTTGCTTAAACGAAAACTCACTGTTTCTATTTCTGCCACTTTTTCTCACACACAAACACCCACACATCACAAAGAATATATGAAATGTAAGCATTATTTACTCTAAATCCAGATTTAGGGGAAACTAAATCAAACAAAGCTAAACTAAATTTGACTTTTATTAGTTTCCTGGGGTTGCCGTTAACAAAATACAACAAACTAGGTGGCTTAAAACAGCAGAGATTTATTCTTTTAAAATTCTAGAGGTCAGAGTGCAAAGCTAAGGTACCTGCACACTGGTTTCTTAAGAGGCTAAAAGTGAGAATTTGTTCCATGTCACCCTCCTAGCAGTAATTGTTAATCCTCGGAGTTCCTTGATAAGTTGATGCTTCACTCAATCTCTTCCTTCTTTGGCACATGTTATTCTCTCATGTATCTCTATGTCCAGATTTCCTTGTTCTTGAGAGGACACCAGAAATATAGTGGGGGTTATGTTCCAACCTAGTAGAATATGACATCTTCTTGAGTGCATCTGCAAAATCCTTACTCTTTTTTAATATATATTTTTATTGTTATTTATGTATTTTACATTTTGTATTTCCCTTGGGTAACCCACCACCAATTCACCTGTGATCCATCTCCATGGCCCCTTGTGTTCTTTTCTACTCCAGTTTGTGCCCTTATCCTCCCCCCCACCACCGCTCCACCCGCTGAGTATCTCTCTCCTATTTGGTTTCCTTATAGTCCTGTTGTCAGTGAAACCATTCAATATTTTTCTCTTTCTTTCTGGCTTATTTCACTGAGTATGATCCCCTCTAATTCCATCCATGTCGCTGCAAATTGCATGTGTTTATCTTCTTTCCATGCTGAATAGTATTCCATTGTGTATATGTACCACATCTTCTGGATCCAATCATCTATTTTTGGACCTCTGGGTTGCTTCCATACCTTTGCTATTGTGAACAGTGCCGCAATGAACATACGGGTGCATGTATCCTTTCGGATTAGTGTTTTTGTATTCTTTGGGTAAATTCCCAAAAGTGGGATTGCTGGGTCGTATGGAAGCTCCATGTTTAGCAGTCTGAGGAATCTCCATACAGCTTTCCATAGTGGTAGGACCAGTTCACATTCCCACCAGCAGTGTAGAAGAGTTCCCTTTTCTCCACATCCTTTCCAGCATTTGTTGTTGCCTGTATTTTTAATGTGTGTCATCCTCACCCCAGCAACTTACAGAATTTTCACATACTAGTCAAAGGGCAGAGACTATCAAATAACAGACTTTCTTTGTTTGCATTAAACTAAAACTCATTAAGGATCCAAACCTATTCTTCTGTAATTTCATTCCTGTGATGTGGGGCTGTAATAGTGTGATCCAAAGGGTATGGGGGAGCTTCCAGATTCCCTGCCCCATCCTTAGGTAGGGTGGAGCTGTGCAGGGAGGTGAAGCTAGGAAAGAAAAGGAAAAGGACAGGAGAAGATGCAGCGCGAGATGGAGAAAGAAGATGATTATTGGAGACACATGGAGCAGAGAGAGATCTGAAGAAGCAGCCATGCTTGCTTCTTGGCATTGGACTTGTAACAGGGACTTGGATGGAAGCAGTTGAAAGAGACAGACATGTAGGTGACAGACTCGTAGGGAGGCTGAAAATAACACCTTTTTCTTGACTTGTAATTTTTGTTCTTTTCCTTCCAGACTTGACTGTCTCCTTCTGCCCCTTCCCTATGTATCTCTGTCAGAAGGTACCATAGATTTATGGGCAAGATTTGGGTCCCAGTAGCCCTGCTTTGGGCTATCTCTGACTGGGAATTTACTCAAGAGGGAGTGGTAACTTTGGGTGTTTCATAGGAAAACTGTTTTAACTATATTCTTTCTCTTCATTGCACATTGAGTTCTTCATTGCACGTTATAGTTCTTTTTTATTGACAATCTTATGGAATAGAGTATGTTTTGTCTTTTTGTGGTGGAAGACAGAGCACATCTAGAGCTGGCAGGTATGGGAGTCCCAGGATTCTCCTCATTCTGTCCACTGACAGATTTGGTGACTATGAAAGGGAATTAAGACATCTCTGGTTAGTGAGCACTATGGGGAAAGGTGGCTTCCTTGTGCACTGGCTATTGTAAATGCAAGCGTGGCTTTTGCTTCTCTAGCGTGTTTGTGTTTGAAATACATGGAGATTTGCTTCCTGAGACTTAGATTAGAAAAACTGGAAACACTGGTGGAAACACTGGTGTGTATATATAAAATTTGTTTCTAGTGATTTGTTCAGAGATTTCACTTTGTGGAAATTGTTTGAGTGACAGCAAGGAACTTTACTCAAAGATGCCTAGAGTTGAAGCCACCTGACTAGGCGAAGATGGACTCTGCTTCAAAATAGTGTTTGAGGCGTCATGGTGGGCTTTTCTAAAACTAAGTAAGCTGTTTTACTCAAAAGATAGTGGTAAGTTGCTTTGACTTTGGGCTTTTGTCTGTACTGTCTGCTGGCTTACAGGTCTAGTTAACTGTTCTGAATGTAGTGATGGATTTTGAAGTGACTTTGGACTTTTGATTATGATCCCTTGATCTCACCCTCAAGGGATTTTGCAAGCCAATGAAGATTCAGTGATGGTTTGAAACAGCAAATTTAAGCCTGGTTGCTAAGATGGAAGAAACCTTGAGTACTAACTGGTAATTGCTGGTAGCTTTAATTGATACTTGGATTTGCTTGGGTTTTGCAAGGTATGGATCTGAGAAATCAGAGAGCTTTTATCTGGATTAAGTTTGAAGGGGTTTGCTACTGGGAATTTTTATCTACACCATTTTTGTAGCCACGTTTGCCATTTAAATTTTGGATTCATTTGATTGCTGGTGGAAGACAAGATTCTAAAACTGTTTCCTACTGAGCAATATCTGTTTTGGAAGGCACTGTTTTGATGGTTAAAGACCTATGAGGGCACCAGAAATGCAGTCAGAACCTCCAAGTTAGTGGGCTATCTCTTGTGATACATTTTTGTATGGGGTAGTTGTACCAGATTTTGATACCTATGTTGTTATTCCTCCCTATTTGGAGGAAATTGATTTATACTTTGATTTTGATTTGGCTCTTTCAGCTTCTTTTCCAGGGTGACTAACAGTAGTAAGGCATGACTCCTTTGAATTGAAAACTAAATGTTGATTTTGCTTTTTCAGCTTCTGTTCCAGGACAGAAGCTTTTTCAGCTTCTGTTCCTAGAATCCATGTTTGGTAGCTAAGAGAAGGGACTGACTACTTTTAATTGAAAGTTAATCATTGATTTTGGTCTTTCAGCTTCTGTACAGAATGACCCAGAATTTACTACTACTGTGAAGGCTTGAACACTGAAAAACATAAATTAAAGCCATGTATCTCCTTTATAAGTACTCTAACTGAACTTTTTCTTCCATTTTCTAAAGCCTAGAATGGCAATTAGAATCATTTTATGATGACTTTAGCCAGCAACTCTCCACGTTTTTGATGTTTGATTTTATGCCTGGAAAGAATTTGAGATACACACACACACACACACACACACACACGCACACACACACACATACATATATACACACATTTTTTTTCCTGAGCCTAACAACTTTGAGGCCTAAAATTAGTCTCTCCAGGCTGGCTGAATAAAGATCTAGGTTCCCAGAGTAGGCCCAGCATGGTCTGAATACTGGTGGACTGGTGGGCCCAGGGAGCCAAGCCTGGCTGCCACCACCCATGCTGTCTTGAGTCAAGAGCTGGCCCTAATGACCCCAAGATTAGGTGAGGGGACATGTTGCCCCTTCAGCACACTGACGTGTCTCTGAGGGGCAGGCATTTAGTACTCTGTCATCCTTCTCTCCAATCTCCTCTTTTCCATACACCTCTTATGCTATCTTGCGCAATCCTCTTCCCTCCATTCCCATTATTCTTTCTTTTATGGATATCTCCAACTCAACCCTCTTTTACTTTCTCTCCATCATCCTCTTCATTATGCTCACTGCAGGATTTCTTACTGCATCATCTTCCTCCTTGCACCTCCATCCTCTACCTCATTCTAACCTCCTCTCAACCAAGGGATCCATCTCCTCCAAACATTCCCATCATTTTCTTCTATTCACTCAAATTCTCCATCTTTCTCCCTTTTCCTTCCTTATCCTCTGTCTCCAAATCCTGTCACCCCATCCTTCTTTCTAACTTCCTCCCTA
Organism: Scalopus aquaticus; assembly: GCA_004024925.1. Taxonomy (NCBI): domain Eukaryota; kingdom Metazoa; phylum Chordata; class Mammalia; order Eulipotyphla; family Talpidae; genus Scalopus; species Scalopus aquaticus. The sequence goes on along the minus strand of PVIJ01013229.1, from coordinate 8,651 downwards.
TGCCTCCATTCTCTGTATCCACCTTCCCCTCCATTGTGTTCACATCCTCTGAGTATGGCCATCTATGACACTCTAGAACCTCCTTTTCTACAATCTGCTCCCCCACCTGGGAGCTTTCCAATCACTTACCAGCCAACTGAGCTGGAATGGGAAAAACCAGCCAGACTTGGCCCAAGGGTGCTAAGGAGGCTGCTGAGAGAGGCACATATAAGTGCTGGGTATAGCAACCTTAGAAGTAGCCCAGATGACCAGTGCTGCTAAAACACAGGTCACTCTCCATTATGAATTGCAGAGGAGATAGGAGTAGTTCACGCCCACCTATCTGTCACTGTGTGACCTTATCTGTTATAGGAATGGATCAGTGTATTAAAAATGAGAGCAAAAAGTAGACAAAAAATGAGAAGCAAGAGGATGCCTCCAAATTCCTAAGAAGCAAAGTGGGTGCAGGCAGCAGACAGAAATTAGGGAGCTTCCATTCCAACCAACAACAGGCCTTGTGAGTTGGCACGGGTCAGGTCGCTGGTTTCCCTTGCCCTTTAGCCCTCATCATCGTCACATGATGGGTCTAGGACAGGATTTCACATTTCCTCATTGCTAACCACCCCCAACCCTTTCTCTTCCTTGGGAATTAAGTGCATGTCCTTGCTGTGCCTTCCTAGGTCCTGGGGTGCGTTTCACTTATGAATATTTTAGAAATGTTCATCATTATCTCACAGGAGCCTCCATGTTTTTAATATATCCATTGTATGCAATTAGATCCACCCTGGTGAATCAGTTTCCCCTATGGATGCACAAGAGGGTATAGTTCATACTTTTTTAAAAGACTTATTTTTATTTTTTTATGCATACGAGAACTGGGGTGTAAGACAGATGTGTGGGGAGTGAGAGGATTCACTAGTGAGAGAGTGGAGAGCAGAACAGGCAGACTGACTGAAATACTCTGCTGAGGGGAGGAGCGGGCAAGACAGATGTGCCCTGTGTGTAAGCTCCCTGCCTGGGGATTGAACTCATGTTGCAATGGCTGGCGATTGCTTGATGGCTCTGAGATTTTAACCAAGAGGGTATAGTTTATTTCTTAGCAATTAGGAAACTTGCTTAAGGAGGTTCTTACACATGAGCCTGCATTCCCCATATGTGAGTGGTCTGAACCTGTCACATCACATGCTTGTGGCTTTGATAGAGAGCATCTATCATGCGCTTTGTGGTCCCAGCAGATTTTCTGGTTCTATCTCTGATATGTTTGGTCCTGCAACACTGGAGTCTTCTTCTACTTTGGTGGTGTTTTCATGGTGTAAAACTGCAAGACATATGATAGTAAAACTATCGAGAATTCAAGACAAGGAAAATATATTGAAAATGATGAGGACAAAGAAACAAATAACCTATAAGGGAAAGCCAATCAGGCTGACATCAGATTTCTCTGAAGAAACACTACAGGCAAGAAGAGATTGGAGGGACATATATAACACACTACATGCCAACAAATGTCAACCAAGAATACTCTACCCTGCAAAGCTCTCATTCCGTTATGAAGAAAAAACATGGACCTTCTCTGACAAACAGAAACTACAGAAATTCATCACTACCA